>CAUYPK010098490.1:0-34671 GCA_963574355.1 Loris lydekkerianus | reverse complement strand
ACCCAATTATAGCACAAGAATATGGGGAAAGGGCCAAGGTAGGGGCAGGGAGGGGAGAGGTTGGGGTGGAGGGAGGGGAATGGGTGGGGCCACACCTACGGAGCATCTTAGAATGGGTACAGGCAAAACCTACTAAATGCAGAATACAAATGTCTACATACAATAACTAAGAAAATGCCATGGAGGCTACGTTGAACAGTTTGATGAGAATATTTCAGATTGTATATGAAACCAGCACATTGTACCTCTTGATTGCACTAGGTACACAGCTATGATTTAACAATAAAAAAAAGTCAATAAATTGTGTACTTAAAAGGGTGAATTTTGTGACATGTCCATTATACCTAAATAAAGCTGTTATTTTAAGAATATTAACATTTATAAGATTTTAAGATATTTACACAAATTACTATTAAATGGCAAGAAATGATAATAGCAATTCTAATAAAATTCTTATCAGGATTCAGAACCAAGACTATCACTTTCAGCTGGAACTACTATGGGATTCGCTTAAAAGATATGACAATAAAACTGAGCATGGAGAAATAGGTGGTAATTATACTTTTTTAATGGGAGGACCAGGTAAGAAAAAAATAAGCAAAGGCCTAGAGATGAGAAAGGGTGGAAAGGAGCAATTATAAAAATTTCATGAACTTGAAAAGAGAGGATTTGGGAGATGTTGATCTAAGAACACAAAATTTTATTTTATTTTTTTTGTTACAACTTTTTTAAAAATTATTTTTTATTAAATCATATTTTGTACATTGATGCATTTATGGGGTTCAGGGTACTGCTTTGATATACAATGTGGAATGCTTACATTGAACTAAGTAACACATCCATCACAATTATACTCATTTCTTAATAGTTTTGAAATGTACCATTGCATCATGCAAATTAGGTGAGGCCCCCAAATACCCTCCCTCCTCCCATATTCCCACTCCCCTCCCCTCTCTCTCCTCTTCCCTTCTACTTTCTGGACCATAGTTACGTTTTGCCATTCATATGAGTGTGTAGGTGATTATATATTGATTTCATAGTAGTATTGAGTATATTGGATTTTTTTTCCATTCTTGATATACTTTACCAAGAAGAATATGTTCCAACTCCATCAAGGTAAACATAAAAGATGTAAAGTCTCCATCTTTTTATGGCTGCATAGTATTCCATGGTGTACATATTCTACAATTTGTTAATCCATTCATGGGTCAATGGGCTCTTGGGCTGTTTCCATGTCTTGGCTATTATGAATTGGGCTGCAATAAACATTCTGATTCAAACATCTTCGTTGTAAAATAATTTTGATCATCTGGATATATACCTAGTAGAGGAATTGCAGGATCGAATAGTATGTCTACTTTTAGTTCTTTGAGTGTTCTCCAAACTTCTTTCCAAAAAAGTGTATTAGCTTGCAGTCCCACCAGCAGTGTAGAAGTGTTCCCTTCTCTCCACATCCATGCCAACATCTGTAGTTTTGGGATTTTTGTGATGTGGGCTAATCTTACTGGAGTTAGATGATATTTCCAAGTGGTTTTGTTTGCATTTCTCTGATGAGTAAGGATGATGAGCATTTTTTCATGTGTTTATAGGCTATGAGCCTGTCTAAGAACACAAACTTTTAGTGAGACAGAATGAATAATTTCAAGAGATCTATTGTGCAACATAGTGACTATAGTTAACAACAATGTAGTGTGTATTTGAATATTACTAATAAAATAGATATTAAGTGTTCTTGCTACCAAAAAATGATAAATATATGAGGTTATGCATACATTTATTAGCTTCTATTTAGCCATTTCATAATGTATAGTATATGAAAGTATCATGAATATACATATATAATTTTGTCAATTAAAAATAAGTAAATAATTTTAAATTTAATTAAAATTTAAATTGCATGGAGTTTTAATATAAAGTATAGGCAAGGATAAGAATGCCAAATGAATTACTTGGAAATTATTCTTTAGATTGAGGTTTCTCAACTTTAGCATTATTGACTGTTGGGGCCCACCAATATTTTGTTGTAAGGAGCTGTCCTATACACTGTAGAATGCATTATATCATTACAAAAGTTTTGAGATGCACAAAAATCAAAACACATATTATCCTCACAGAGGGAAACAAATGAAGCCCTCCCACCAAACAAGTTGAAACTTGCATGGGTGACTCAGAAAGGGTGTTGCTAACTGTATCTCAAAACATTCATAGTGACCAACATATCTAGTGACATCCCAGGCCTCTATCCATTATCTGCCAATACTCCCACTGCCCTAGTTGTAGTAAGAAAATATGTCTCCAGTCATTGCCAAATGTCCCCTGAAAAGCAAAGTTAACCCCATTTGAAACTTCTGTTTAGCTAGCCATTGAAGATTTGAAGTAGGGATTGACATTATAAATACTAAAATTAAAAAAGATTAAATTGTCAAGACTTTACACACTAATAGGATAGAGTAGGTAAGAAATAAAAGTTAACATACTTTTTCAATATTCCTAGTCAAAGACAATAAGGTTCTGAAATATAAAAGCAGTCATGAATTGGAAGTGAGAGGTTAAATACTATTGATTTATGGAAGTAGGTGGTTCCTTGAATAGCTCAGAGGATAGAAGCAAGAACTGTTGTGTTTATAGAGGGAGGACTCATTGTAGGTATAGGATCAAATAGGTTTACCAACATTTGTTGCTTTGCAAAAGGACAGGGAAGATAGGCATCAAATAACCTCGCTATGTTGAGCCAAGTGACAAGGTTGGAGTTGTAATAAACACAGGAAAAAGTGAGGGAAGTGGGCTTGAAAGAGAGGATGGGAAGTCCAAGTTTTTGAACTGCTAAATGCAATGTACTAGAAGAATGTCTAGATAGGAATGTCAAACCAGAAATTGGAAAATTGAGACTAAAACTTTTGTGTGGGGGGGGTTGGATTCAGGAGTATAATAAACATGGATTGAAAAGTCATTTATGTGGAAACCTAGAGGAGAAGCCACAGAGTTAGACCACCCAGAGGAAAAGCTCAAAAGGGAGTCAACAGGCTACAGCCAGGAACAAATCCTCCTGGACACCTACATCTAATTGGTACCATAAATGAAGAGAATAGCTGAAAGAGTAGCATGACACTAAGACAATAATAAAGTGTCTAAAGGTGCACAAAGGGGTGATTTTCTTCCTTATATGTCCGTCTTTATTTTTTTATTTCAGAATATTAGTGGGTAGATGTGTTTTATTTACATACTTTGCTTTTTGCCAAATTGAGTCAAGGTTGTAAGTGTGCCACCCACTCAGAGAGTGTGGACCACACCTAATAGTTATAAATGTGTCTCCCCCAGCTTGATTTTCATTGAGATTTACTTCCATATGTGCACTTAAGTGATGATCAATCAGTATTGATCAACCAAGTGAGTACATGTATCTGTTTCTCCATTCCTACAATGTTTCACTTAGAAGGATGGTCTCCAGTTCCATCCAAGTTGTCAAGAAAGATACTAGATCACCATTTTTCTCTATGGCTGAGTAGTACTCCATAGTATGCATATGCCACATTTTATTAAGCCATTCACATATTTGTGGGTACCTGGGTTATTTCCACATCTTTGTGATTGTGAATTGTGCTGCTATTAACATTGATGTGCAGGTGTCTTATTTATAAAATGGTGTTTTATCCTTTGAGTATATACCCAACTGTAGGATTGCCAGGTCAAATGCTTGGTCTACATTAAGCTCTTCAAGTTACCTCCATACAATTTTCCATAGATGCCATTCTAGTTTGTAGTCCCACCAACAGTGTGTAAGAATTCCTTTCCCTCCACATCTACACCAGCATCTGTTTTTTTAAGATTTATTAAAGTAAGCCATTCTCACTGGAGTTAGATGATAACTCATTACGGTTTTGATTTACATTTCCCTAATGATTAGAGATGTTTAGCATTTTTACTTGAATTTGTTGGCCACTAGCATATCTTTATTTGAAAAGTTTCTGTTAATGTTTTTTGTTCACTTTTCATTGAGGTTGTTTGGTTGTTTCTTGCTAATTTGCTTGAGTTCTTTGTAGGTTCTGGTTATCAGTCCTTTATCAGATTTACAACATGCAACTATTTTTTCCCACTCTGTGGGTCATCTGTTTGCTCTTTGATTGTGCCCTTGGCTGTGTAGAGCTATTTCCCGTATTTATTTTTGTTGTTATTTTAGCTTTTGGGGTGTTCTTCATGAATTCTTTCCCTTAACCGTGATGAGTAATCATTTTTCCAACACTTTCTTCCAGGATTCTTATAGTCTCCTGCCTTAAGGTTAAGTCTTTTATCCATTATGAGTTAATTTTTATAAGTGGTGAACCAATGCTACCTTACATAATAAGAACAAAGTAGGAGGAATCACTTTACCAAACTTCAAGCTATACTACAATGCCATAGTAACCAAAACAGCATGGTACTGATACAAAAACAGAGAGATATACCTATAGATCAAAACAGAGAGCTCAGAAATGAAATCATCCTCATGTGCTCATCTGATTTTTTACAAAACAGATAAAAACATATGCTGAAGGAAAGAATCTTTGCTCAATAAATGGTGCTGGGAAACCTGGATAGCCACATGTAAAAGACTGAAATAGTACCCACTCCTTTCACCACTCACAAAAAATTAACTCACAACAAAGGGAAGATTAACAATTAATAGTGCCAGTTGGTACAGAGGTGAAAGAATATGACAGCTGAGAGAATGGCTATTAATTTTAGTGAATAGTAAGTAACTGGGAATTTGGGGATGCAGTACAAACACAATGAGGACAGAAAATAAATTAGAACTAATGTAAAAACACAAGGATGCCAACAAAGTGGATATTTAAGACATCCGTTAATAAAGGGGAAAAAGAAAATTGAGCAATATGTTACTTAGGTAAGGGAAAGTTGTACATATTTATCAGCAATTGTGAAATTGAAAAGGAGGTATTGAAAATGTATGAAAGGCAGATAGAAGGAAAGGAAACGTGAATTAATGGAACAGGGCTCCCGAAGAAGAGAAAGTCTGAAATTAAAAGCGCAGATGTTTACTTGAGTTTTAAAGAACGTATCATTCTCCCCAAAACTGGACAAAAAAAAATAAGGGTAATGCAGTGTGGTAGTAAATAACAAATTTGAGGATGATTCTCTAATAGCTATTATACATGAAATTTAATTTAAAAAAATTCTTACACAGAGGAGAGCTCTTTGAAATAAAATGAATGAACACAATTTTGCTATTCATGGGAACACTGGGAAGAGGAGCCCTTTCCACCTGTTCCAGAGTCAGGTGTTCACAGACTGGAACCAGACTTTACAATGTACTTTGATATTGTGTTCAATCTAAATGCCCAGAACCTCAGCACATGCTCAATTAATCATGATATGAAAACACAGTGCAAATACACAAATGTTATTTTTAGATTATTCGCGGATTTTGTTCTATTGATACTTCAATACTCTCCACTGATATTGAGTAATTATGTTATTATAGAAAAATAACTTAAATTCTATAATAATTTATCCTCTACAAATACCAAGGCTTGGCATCAAGGGAATAGAAAACAAAATGCATCCTTAAAAGAAATGCTCAATTTAGGCTTCATTTCTTAAATACTCTGAGAAAAAGCTGACTACTCCTATTTCCTTACATGCAACTTTCTCTTATAGGAGGGCTGGGAAGGTACCCAGCCATATAACATGAAAAATAGAGATACACATGGCTGGGTACTTTCCAGACAGCTTTAGGGTATCAGCACAAGAATAAAATTTTAAAATACTATGTTATAAGATAATTAAGGCAAAATGTCGATGAATCATGTTAAATTATATAAGTCAGGCAAAATTTTTAATACCCAAAGGTTATTTCCCATCCCCTAAATGAAATCACTAGCATTTTGGGGGGCTTTAAATACTTGTCCTTCTGTTTTTATCTGGTTTTATACAAAACTGTCATAATACCCAATAAAATATGAAGTCTAATTAGTCTTCGCAGATAAAGATATTTATTTTCCATTTGAGACAAATCAAAACAAAAATGCAGGGTGTAAACAAATAGATGCATCCAGATTGGCAAAATACTGACTGTTGTTGGAAACTGGGTGATGGGTACATAGACTTCTTCATACTATTTACTATTTTCAATTTGACCATGTTCATTTATAAATAAATAATTCTTACTACAGATTTTTGTGAAATCTTTCCCTCATATCCAAAAGACAAAAGCACCACATTCTTGTTCTAGAATTAAGAATGGAGATCAACTAGGGGAGGATTTATACGTTATGGGAGGCAGAAAGGCATCCGGAAAGAAGCCTACACCCTACCAGACGTCCTCAAACTTTTTAAACAGGGGGCCAATTCAATGTCCCTCAGACCATTGAAGGGCCAGACTAAAGTTTAAAAAAAAAAACAAAACAATGAACAAATTTCTATGCACACTGCACATATCTTATTATGAAGTAAAAAACAAAATGGGAACAAATACAATTCACACCGCTTCATGTGGCCCACGGGCCGCAGTTTGAGGACACCTGCTAAACCCTGGAACCAATTAATATGTTACCTTTATGCAGCAAAAGGGATTTTTCAGGTGTAATTAGTTGCAGGTGTTAAAATAGGATGATTAGCTTGGGTTACCTAGGGGACCACAGTCTAATCACAAGAGCCCTTAAAAGCAGAGAACTTTCACCGGTAAGGCAGGAGAGACACAGCAGAAGGACAAGTGATAGAAATTCCGAGTGCAAGAATGACTCAAGGTGCACAGACTGATTTGAAGATGGAGGAACTCAGGAGTGACCTTAAGGAGCCGAGAGAGGCTGCCAGGGGCCTGTCTCTGCAGCCCAAATACCTAGATTCTGTCTGGCTACAACCTGAATGAACTTGGAAGCAGATTCTTCCCCTGAGCCTCCAGATGGAAGTCCCGCTTGTCAACAACTTGATTTCAGCCTGTAATATTCAGGACAGAGAAAACAGCCGAACTCAACAGACTTCTAACCTACAAAAACTGTGAGATAATCAATTTGTACATTTTAAGTGGCCAAGTTTTTAGTAATTGTAAGGTAGTAATCAGTCATGTAGAAATACTTCATGTAGAAAAAACCCAATAGCTGAACAACATTTAAAGAGGCCTATTCCTAATTCAGAAGGTAAGGTAATGAGAAATAGCCATAATTGAATGTTTACCTGTCACACTGGGGGAAAATGTATAAAAAGAAATTATGGGCTCCATGCCTGTAGTTCAGTGGCTAGGGTGTCAGCCACATACACCAGAGCTGGTGGGTTCAAATCAAGCCTGGGCCAGCCAAACAACAATGACAACTACAACCAAGAAAAAATAGCCAGGCGTTGTGACCGGTGCCTATGGTCCTAGCTGCTTAGGAGGCTGAGGCAAGAGAATGGCTTAAGCCCAAGAGTTTGAGGTTGCTGTGAGCTGTGACACTACAGCACTCTACTGAGGGTGACACAGTGAGACTCTGTTTAAAAAAAGACAAAAGACAAAAGAAATTATAGTAGCATTTAATTTTTTGTCAAAATATCTGTTTAAACAAGCTGATTTTTTAAAAACTTCACTTAGATAAGCAAAAATAATATCTAGAGTAGATGAGCCTTCAGAAAAACAAGAACATTCATTAACCTTTGGCGGGCATATAAATTGGTCCGAAGTTTGTTGTTTTTTTTTTATTAAATCATAGCTGTGTACATTAATGCAATCATGGGGTACGATGTGCTGGTTTTATATACAATTTGAAATATTTTCATCACACTGGTTAACATAGCTTTTCTGGCTTTTTCTTAGTTATTGTGTTAAAACATTTATATTCTACATTTAGTAAGTTTCACATGTACCCTTGTAAGATGCACCATAGGTGTGGTCCAAAGTTTTGGAAGAATAAGTGGACATATCGAATGGCGGAATAACATATTTGACCTTTGCCCTAAAATTCCACATCTATTTAAAAAAAATTCTAATAATAATTCTTACCTTTAACTCAGTAACTCTCCATCAACATACTAAAGATATAATAGTAGATGTAACTAATACAAAAAATAGATAATAAAATATAAAGAAAATAAAGATGGTCATTATAGTACAAAATTGTACTATAGCAAAATTGGTAACAACGTAAATACCCAACAAAAGAGATTGTTAAGTTAGGGCACACCTGCATAGTGAAATGCTGTATATCCAGCTAAAAGTATGCAGTAGCATGTACTTATTAACGTGTAAAAGCCCTCCATCAGGTGGGTAATGTTTTGACATCTTTTTTTTCTTTTTTTTTTCTTTTCATTGAATCATAGTGTATTGACATCTGAGCAAGGTCTGAGGAAGGCACATGTCACAAGTGAGCATGAAAATCCAGTCATCAAGCTTATTAACCACATATCAATCAACAGGTAAAAGTATTTTAAGGAAAAAAGTAGGGAACAAAATTGTATTGCAGCAAAGTTTCTGAAAATATATACATCAAAATGTCACTAATTTTAGATCCTTTCTGCCCATCTGCATCATTTGATATTTCCATTAAAACAGAAAGTTTAATGATAAGAAACCAACAAAAGAGATGTTCTTTCTAAAAAACAAAATTTATATTTCTGCATTTTATATACATTTCCAAAAAATTTGTTTCTTTGATTACTATAAAAATGATTATATATGCATTTCAGGAAAATGACAAAATAGGTCTTTACTTGGAGCAAAAAATAATAATAATAAGACAAAGAATATCCTTTCTTTCCTCAGATATTTGTTGCTGTGGTATAAGAAAACTTACCTTTAGTTTCATCACTTACCAAAAATATAACTACCACCTCTCTACCACCATTACGTCTTTGATTCTCTTTAAATTATGCACCAAATTTCATTAGTCAGACTCATTCTTCTGAGCGTAAATGTTTAAGAGCTTCCATGGAAGTAAAATTTAAGTTAAAAATGCACTCCTGCTCTTAGCTCCCTCCTCTACCTTTTCTACCACAGAAACTGAGAGTTTTGTGTCCAAACAGGCCACAGAAGAAAACATGATTCTATTGACTCTGAGCATATCAATGATTGTGGTAAAATTTGGCTTCAAAGGAGAAAGGAAGTGAAAACTTAGTTTTTGAAGATAAGTACCTATCTGAAACAAATCTGAAATGTACATGATTATGAGACTTCTCTCAATTTCAACCTTTAGTTCTTGTATTGACTGGCATCATGTAACAAGCTCCATAAGCAAGAAAACATTTTTTATAGGATTTTCTTCCCATAGTTCTATTATGTTTCAAGTTCCGGGACCAGTAAGATTTGCTGACCAGAACTTTGTAATTTTCTGTTGCACTGATGCATTTCCTTTTGAGTTTCTTCCCAGAAATGAGGGAACCTCCTTTAGCCATACAGATAACTACAATGCCTTCCATCGCCTGTTTGTCTGGAGAAGACAAGATGAGCAACACTCGATTACAGATTGCACCCAGGGACCCACTGGCACCTACTCCTGTATCCTGCCTGTGCACAAGGCTGAAAAAATGACTAATATCAACCCCTAGCTCATTATACTACTAAAATCTCTGCTCTGCCATTTGTGATCATGCAATGCATGACTAGCATGAATTCTCACTGTGCTGTGTGCCCTGCACTCCACCCCAAATGTATAATGATGCTCACTCTTTTCCTGCATTATTCATTTCAACTCCAGGAAAAATCCTTGACCTGGTTGGCTGGAGAGGCAGATTTGAGGCAGTCTATCCCTCCCACCTCCCAGTGGACATGTCTTCCTCAATAAATTCTTTCTTCCTTGACAATCTCATTGTCTCAATGATTGGCCTTCTGTGCAGCAAGCAACAGAGATAACCATCCTAGTGGGTTCACTAATAGTAGGGTGACATTTTTAATGAAAAACCAATGCAGTCCTAGGGATCAAAATAATGTATTTGAAATGTTATGTATTTACTTGTTGCTAAGTGTCAAAAATTGAGGCTCTATCTTGATGATCTAACCTAACCCTAATCACCTCCCAGAGGCCTCACCTCTTCATAGTATCTGTGGGGAAGATGAGTCAAATTAGGCCTTCTCACCTGAAGGCAATGAGGTGCCCCACTGTTTTAAATAACTATGATTAAGTTGACAGGTACCATGTGTAATTGTCTTTAGGGTTTAATTTGGAGTCACTATCGGTCTGGCTACTAGGTAAGGCCCCAAGGCTTTCCGCCTGACGGGGCTTCCTATGTTACCTCACCTGTCCCCATCAGGTGAATGAAGGTACATGTCCCTATTCCTTCTCAGTGGCCATCACGAGTTGAATGAAGGACATGTCACAGCTACCTTTGGCTTCTCAGTTCCTTCTGATATGTCCAAGTCCAGTGTGAACCTTTTTGACCTCAATCGTTAGCACTATAGTATCCTACTGGGGTTAGGACTTCCACATATGAGTGGGGGTACAGGACACAAACACAGTCAATAACACTTACCTTGTAAGCTTACTTGAGAATTATATTGTGTGATGCATTTAACCCAAATGCCTGTTATAATAAGTACCCCAGGCTAGATAGCAAAGGTTACTGGTAGGAGAAACTAGTGGATGAGAATATGCCAAGAAAACAGTGTGAGGTAAGGTGCAAAAGTGGGAATGGATCATTTGTGTTCAAACAATGGCAAGCTCTTAAAACCAGCTGGGCTATAATATTCATGTTGGGGAAAGGAGGGAAATGTCACAAGACCTGAATGTGAGTTGCAAAGAATCCTGGATTTCCCTGGGCACATTTTTTCTTCTTAAATGTCTAATGTTTCTAGCAGACATTGGCCTCTACTTTCTCTTGTAATGGCCAGTATTTTTGGAAGAGCAACAGAAGTATTCAAATAAACAGCCAGCAATCATAAAAGTGGCATTTACTTTAGCTAATCATTCAAAGCATGTCCTAAATACAATTGAACAAAGGAGAGTTAACATCGTTAAGGCGAAAGAACAGTGAAAACTGCCTCCAGGAATTCTCTTACTGTCCAAAGAGGACTTGCACAGTGAAGCTATGCAGAGAATTATATTACAAAGAAGCACTTAAGCTTTCTTCTCATTAAACTCAGACTGCAAGCTGCCTATCCTTTTGCTTTGAATTTTGTAATTTGCAATTGGTTTGGGAAATGTCCTTATTTTAGTAAATAGGTCTACTCCTCCAACTCTTTGCTTTGCGATGTTATGATTAAGTGTGATAGGATAATACTGTAAACTGAGCAGGCAGTACAAGAAAATAGGGTAAATTTACTGTTAGAAAATGATAACATCTATGGTGCATCTTAGAATGGGTACAGGTAATTGCACTAATGTACACAGCTATGATTTAACAATAAAAATAAATAAATAAATAAATAAATATAAATAAATATACTTCATTGACATCAAAAAAAAAAAAGAAAATGATAACATCTGTTGGTTCAATTGACATGATAAGGGTGTTGTAAATCAGTGTTTTCAACCTTTTCTATCTCATGGCTCATTTGAACATAAAAACTTCCACAACGCACTTAAATTATGGTAATTTAAAAAAAAGAGTGACGAGTATATACTTATTGTGCTTTGAACTTCTTTCGAAAATAATTTAATAAATGGTCTTTAAAATTTTTTGAGACACACCTGTTGAAAATCACTCTTCTAGATCCTTGCTATTTAAAGTAGAGGAAACCAGCAGCAGAAGCTTTGCATGAGAATTATTAGAAATGCAGGACCTCAGGCACCACTCCACAATCTATAAAATCAGAATTTGTATTTTAACAGGGTCCCCTGGTGATTCATATGCACGGTAACAATTGATGGGTACTGTTAATTTTTAATTGAGAAGCGCTCACAATTTTGTTGTTTTACGAAAGCTTTCCCAAGGCCTCCCTGCTCCCCCCAGTTAGAAATTGTATTCAATTTTTAGTAACAGTCCCAAAAGATAATGATTCAAACAAACCAGGGGTTTTAAAAAGCTTTTGTTATGTTTTTTGTCCACTTTTTCATGGGCTTGTTTCATTTTTCTTGCTAATTTGCTGGAGCTCTTTGTAGATTCTGGTTATTACCACTTTATTAGATGTACAGGTTGCAAATATTTTCTCCCTTTCTGTACGTTTTCCATCCTAAGTGAAGTAGCTAAAAGAAGAAAAACACCACATGTACTCAGTATTTTTTTTTTTTTTTTGAGACAGAGTCTCAAGCTGTCGCAGAGTGCCATAGCGTCACAGCTCACAGCAACCTCAAACTCTTGAGCTTAAGCAATTCTCTTGCCTCAGCTCCACAAGTAGATGGGACTACAGGTGCTCACCACAACACCCAGCTATTTTTTGTAGTTGTCATTGTTGTTTGGCAGGCCCGGGCTGGGTTTGAACCCAACAGCTCCTGTGTACATGGCTGGTGCCCTAGCCACTGAACTATAGGCGCTGAGCCCCACATGTACTTACTACTAAATTAGAACTAACTGATGAGCACATATGTGCATAGAGGAAAGTAAACCAAAATCAAGTAAGGGGGTGGGGGAATGGGAGATAGGTGAAAACCTACCTCACGGGTACAATGAGCACTATCTCGGGGATACTTATAACCACGACTCAAACATTATAAAAGTGAGCCATGTAAACATAAAATTTGTACCCTTCAATACTTTGAAATAAAAATATTAGGAGTTATCTTATTTTTTTTGACAAAAGAAGTCATTCATGCAGAGCAAAGAGAAAAGCCTCACGATCCCATCCCAAATTCAAGACTTCCATCTTTATGCTCAGTGATCCTTATTATGTGGTTGACACTTCATGGTCACAAGAAAACTCTGTGCCATGTCTGGGTTCCAGGAAAAAGGAAGAAGTGGAAGATCAAAGCATCTGATTCAGCATGCCTTCTCAGGGACTTTCCCGGAAAACACACAAGCAGATTTAGGCATTCATTGCCATCCCAAATAAAGAAAAGGTGACAATGAGGATGCAGTGGGCAATATGCAGTATCTTCCACACCTATACCCTCTGCTCAAGTTTAGGTTTGTGACAAATCTAACATAACTCTTGACCCCACATTATGTTTCCTGTTGCTTTATACGGGATCCTTTAAAAAATAAGAGGTTCTGGTATAATCATGGTATTCAGCAAGTACCAGACTAAATGCTTTAGATACATCATCTTATATAACTAGCATTACTGAATATACCTTATATGTTATCTCGTAAGTCTTGTTAGATCCTATATTTAAAAAGCTTATATGTAATGCTTGTGTGGTCATTCTGGTAAAGGTAGGGGCTACATTTCCCAGAATCACCTTGCTGTCTCGTTCCAAGTTAAAAATAACCAAAAGGAGAACTTGTTAGAGATTTGGAAGCAGAAGTAAAAATAACTAACCTTGTTCTTCGAAGGTCCTTTTGACAAACAAATGCAAAGTCTCCTGGAAAATTTCACCTTGACCTCACTCTCATCTCCTCTACAATCATATCTTCTTCCCAACTGCTGACCCTGCTGGCCCCCCGCAGCCTCAGGGCCACCACTGATGCTTGGCTGAGGACTCATACCGGGGTATGGGCACAAAGAAAAAAACTTCCTATAGACCTCTGTACAAGTCTTTCCTTCACTAGCATTCCCCTGCAATTTCTTATTTGTGCACTGATACTAGAATTTCTGAAAGGACATTGAATGTGATACTCAGGCTTCATCTCCCCAGCTTCTCCCATAATTTGTAAGGTATAGTCCTAGAATCAATCCCTTAACTCACAGTGCTCATCAGGACTGTCCTTCCCTGTTTGAGTTCAGACTGATATAACCCCAACAATGATGTCTTTCTTAGCCCATTATAAGACTGAATCAACTGAAGTGGAAGTTAGATGAACATACAAAAACATTTTTTCAAGCAAAAAAAAAAAAAAAAACAATTTGCATAGTGAATTTTCAGTTCTTATATAATTTTAGCAAAATAAATTAACCCTTGACATTTATATAATTTCCTTTGTGTTGGTCGCATACCATCTATTTTGATCTTCCTCTGGTCTCTTCCCGCTCAATATATCCCCCCTCTAATGGCCAAAATAACTACATACAACAGAAATCTAATTATATCAGTCCTTTGGTTAAAATCTTTTGGTGGCCATATTGGATAGAAGTCAACCTACTGTATAGCAAAGAAACATCCTTCCTGAAGAGCTCAATTTTTCTCTAGAGCAACAACTCTTTTGACTCCCCCCAAGTATTCTATTCTCCTCTGACACCAAACTCATTACTCTTTTTCACACATCTTTCTTTATTCCACCGCTATGCTTTTGCATATAATATAAAATACCATCTGCCTAGTCCTTCTCACTTCTCTGGCTTGGAAAATCCTATTCATCCTGTAATATCCAGCCCAAATACTAACTCCTCTGTGAAGTCTTCTCAGTCCTGCTGGGTTAACAGGTGTCTTGTGTGTGTGTGTGAGAGAGAGAGAGAGAGAGAGATCTATAATTTATTTTGCTTCAATATCTATGGACTTCACTCGATTTGGGGCAGTTAGTATACCACAGGATAGCATAGTAGCTGCCACACAACAGGCATACTTCAAGGGTTGGATTAATTAATTAATCTACTCAGATATCTGAGAAAGTGTTCCTCTTCCTCAGCAGTGTTAGTCTGACTCTTTGCAAGTCATTCAGACACACAGAAGAAGTTATGTTCAAGTAGTCCTCTGTTTTTTTTAATTTGTGAAAGTGCACTAAACTAAAAGTTTAAGAAACTGTGTGAAAATGAAAATACAGTAGAACCTCTGTAGGTTACCACCCAAGGGACTGTAACAAACTAGCCAACATAAGGAGGTGGTCAAAAGAAGGAACTAGGCCTAGTGAACTGATTCAGACATGTAGTGTATGTCTGGTCTATGAAAATTAGGTCCACTTAAGGAGGTAGTCAATGTAGGGAGGTGGTCAACTATGGAGGTTCAGCTGTATGACCATAAAGGAAAGGTTGAAAAAGTGATAATGTTGAGATTGAATACTTGAGCTGACTATGGTCAGCTGTATGACCATAAAGGAAAGGTTGAAAAAAGTGATAATGTTGAGATTGAATGCAATTAATCCATAATTTAAGACTTTCCACAAAGAGCACTTCAGGCCTGGAAGAATTCTTACCAACATTTAAGGAAGAAATAATATCAAACTCACACAAACTGTTTCAGAGATTAGGGAAAGAAGGGATGTTTCTCAACTCATTTTATGAACTTGGCCTAATAATTATACATGAATTAAAAGTATAGATCTGTATTTCTCATGAACATAGATATAGTAATTATTTTTCAAAAATTAGCAAGTAGAGTCAAATAATGCATAAAAAGGATAATTCAGAAAGAATAAATGGGGCTTATCCCAGCAACATAAGGTGGTTTAACATTTGAACACAGATTGATATAATTTAACAAATATACCAAAGGATGAAGAAAAGGCATTTGATAAAAAGCAACACTTGGCCATGATAGAAACTGAAAGAAAAAACAGTTAAAAGGGAAAATTCCCTAAACGGGTTAATGGAAATCCTTTAATCTGATAATTTCATAAAAGTACATTGAGACATTACATACATTATTATCGTATGAATGGTGAGATAGTGAACACTCTCTCAGTGAGGTGTGATATGGTAGGAGAACTTAACAAGAATGTCTCCTTATTACCACTTTCATTCAACATTGTATTGAAATTCTAATAAATGCAATAAAGGAAGGGTGGAAAGTAGGTAGAAAGATTGGAAAAAAAGCAAAACTATCATATTTGCTGATGATATGGTTGTATACACCGAAAATTCAAAAAACTGAATATTACAAACCATTAGAAGTAGTAAGTAAACTTAACAAAACATCAACATACAAGAATAATACAAGGTTGGACAATGAAACTCATAAACTCATCTTAGAAAAAGTCCTACATACCTCATGGCTGAATATCACTTTGGTCACCTTCAAAGTACTCCCCCTGGGAAGCTATACACTTATGCCAGAGCCTTGTCCACCCATCAAAGCACTTTTTCTAGGCTGGGTTCATGAACTGAATTGTCAGACCTCCTACCATGAAGCCATTTCAGAAAAAGAGTTCGAGATCTCAGACTAACTCCAGTAAGGTTAGCCCACATCGCAAAATCCCAAAACCAGAGATGTTGGCGCAGATGTGGAGAAAAGGAAACACTTCTGCACTGCTGGTGAGAATGCAAACTAATACGGTCCTTTTGGAAAGATGTTTGGAGAATACTTAGAGATCTAAAAATAGATCTGCCATTCAATCCTATAATTCCTCTACTAGGTATATATCCAGAAGACCAAAAATCACACTATAACAAAGATATTTGTACCAGTATGTTTATTGCAGCCCAATTCATAATTACTAAGTCATGGAAAAAACCCAAGTGCCCATCAACTCATGAATGGATTAATAAATTGTGGTATTTGTACACCATGGAATATTATGCAGCCATAAAGAAAGATGGAGACTATACCTCCTTCATGTTTACATGGATGGAGCTGAAAAATATTCTTCTTAGCAAGGTATCCAAAGAATGGAAGAAAAAGTATACAGTGTACTCAGCCCTAATATGAAACTAAATTATAGCTTTCATATGAAGGCTATAACCCAATCTCAGTACAAGAATATGGGGAAGGGAGCAAGGGAGGGGGAGGTAGGGTGAGGGAGCGTGATTGGTAGGTCCACACCTAGGGTGCATCTTGAAAGGGTGCAGGTGAAGTTTACTAAGTGTAGAGTATAAGGGTTTGAACACAATAATTAAGAAAATGCCATATGTTAACCAGTTCAGTGAAAATATTTCAGACTGTATAGGGAACCAGCACGTTGTACCTCATGATTGCATTATTGTACACAGCTATGATTTAGTAAAAAAAAAAAAAAATGAGAAAATAAATAAATAAATATCTTTTAACTCTCAAAAAAATAAATAAAATAAAATATGTTAAAAAAATTGGGTTGTGTCTTTTCATTATAGATTTCTATAGATATGTTCCCTTTATATTTTGGATATAAATTCATTGCAGGAATTTATACATACATATATATAGTAAATTTCTTCTTCCAGTCTGTCTTGGCTTTTCAATCTCTAATGTTCCTTCCATAAAGAGATTTTTTAATTTTAGTAAATTCATATTTATTTGTTTTCATTGGCTATTGTAACAAATTACTAAAAATCTAGCAGCTAAAACAACATAAACATCTTATCTGACAGTTCTTTATGTCAGAAGTCTGACATAGGTCTTGGGTGAAAATCAAGGTGTCAACAGTGCATCTCTTTTCAGAAGTCTCCAGAAGAGAGTCCATTTTCTTTTTTTTTTCTAGGTTCTGAAGGTTGGCTGCATTCCTTGGCTTGTGTTTCCATCATCCTTCTTCAATTCCAGCAAGGTTAATTCTATGTAACATCTTAATCCTTTAAAAAAATTTTTCAAAGTGTTATGTAGTTACAGATATTTTTGGTTACATGGATTACTTCTATAATGCTTGAGTCATGGTTATGTTTTTAACTAGGCAAAAGACTTGAATGGGCACTTTACAAAAAAAGAGTCAAGGAGATGGGAAAAGATTTATTAAAGTATTCAAAATTACAGCTGGATAGAAGGAAAATAGTGTTGTATATTACTGTAAGATGACTACAGTTAACAATAACATATTGTATAGTTCCAAATAGCTAGAAGGAGGATATGAAGTGTTCCCAGTACACACACAAAAAAAGATAAAGGTTTGAGATGATGGAACGCTAATTACCCGTATCTGCTCACTATCCATTATATGTATCAAAATATAACTATATACCCTATAAATATGCATAATTATTATATGTCAATTTTTAATTTTTAAATAAAAGTCAACAATAAAAGTTAGAAAGGTATTCAGAATCATAACTCATCAGGGAAAGACAAGTTGAAGCCATAAGAAACAACTGTGCAAACAATTTAAAATTAAAAACACTGACTTGAGGCTGAAGAGGTTGGGATCCAGAAAAAAAGTGAGGAAGTAGATATTTAATAGGAGCAAGGATATTTTTTCTGTTGTAACAAGATGGAAGTCAGACAGTGGTAAAGGTATATTATTCAATTTTTGTGATAGGGCAATGAAGGTATTCATGCAAAATTAAATTTGTTTTCCAGTCAAGTGTGGTGAGGCCATCTCTTGAAACTTTACTTGGGAAGGAAATTTTAGATATCTGAGGAGGCAAAAAAGTGGTACAAAATTAACGTAGATGAATAAATAGTAGAGTGTGAAGCTTCAGGGATATGAAGCAAATAAACTTCTCCAACATTGTTAGTGAAGTATAAATTTAAAGAACCACTTACGAAAATTGTTTGGGAAAAATATATTAAAGCTAGACATATTATTATCCATCAATTCTACTCCTATACCAAGCCTAATTATGTATATAGCCAAGAGAAATTAGTGAATATATCCACAAAAGACATTAGAAGAACATTCAAAACAGCTTTATTCAAAATAAGCAAAAACTAGAAACCATACAAATATCCTGAATTTTAAAAATGGATAATTAATTTTGATATACTAATACAATGAAAAGGTGCATTGGAAATAAAAATAAATACATAGGACATGGATGAATGCCATAGCCATTATGTAGAGTGAAGGAAGCAGACATAGTCATTGTGTACAATGAATATGATTCCATGTACACAAAATTCAAGAATAGATATGACTACTAGATGGTCACAGAAATGGTGGAGGTTTTTGAGGCAGGGCTATTGTCTGAGAAAAGATGTGGGAAATCTATGGGGTGCTTAAAATATTCTGTATCTTGATCTGGATTGTTTAAAAATTCAGCAAAACTTGCACTAAAGAGATTATTTTGCACCTTACTCAATGCATGTTACATTTTAATAAAAAGATATAAAAATGGAAACAAAATAAAATAGTTTACTCAGATAGCTGAAAATGTAGGAGGTAGTGACTTTCAACCATTTAAGGGCACAGGTATATCATAAGAAGGGCATGGAATACAATAATGTTTAAGTGCCCTAAAGTTCTTAAACCAACAAAATAAGAGGAGAAATAAGCCCAGTTTTGACGAAAGGATAGGCAAGTACTTGAATTTGTTTACTATTTAAACCATCTACTTCTGGAATAGCCAGGCCTTCCGAAAGATTTCTATTGATCACAAAAAAAATAAGAGACACACATACGCTGTCTACCACTAGGTAAGTCTCAGGCCTCCAGAGGTGTGCAGAAGCTTTTTGCTTAGCACTACTGTCATCTAACCTGGTCCACTGGAGACCCACAAATAATAAATACATACCGAGGCATTCTGCTCCCCATCCTTTTACCCTAGAACCCCCAGACAGTTTCCTGCTTGGTTATGTAAGGCCCAGGGTCTTTCTAAAATGGAAGATGGTCCCAAACCAAATATCTTACCTGAAAATGAAAAAATATACAAAACAAGCAAGACAAAACAAAAAGAGTAGGGGCCAGGCAGGGTGGCTCACACCTGTAATCCCAGCACTTGGGAGGCCAAGGGGGGTAGATTGCATGAGCTCACAGGTTCAAAACGAGCCTGAGCAAGAGCAAGACCCTGTCATTAAAAATAGCAGGGCATTTTGGCAGGCACATGTAGTCCCAGCTACTCGGGGCTGAGGCAAGAGAATCTCTTGAGCCCAAAGAGTAGTTTGAGGTTACTGTGAGCTATGACGCCATAGCAGTCTGTGAAGGGCGACAAAGTGAGACTCTGTCTTAAGAAAAAAACACAGAGTAATGATTCAAATTGGAAGTGGGGAATATGAAATAGAGAAAGATCCAAATTAAAAGAAGTCTCCCAGCTTGAGGTAAACATAAATTTGTTTACCGCTACTTTCTCCCTCATCACACAAGCCCCAACATAGGACCACATCCTATGTCTTGTATCACATTTCTTTCTCCTAGGATATGGACAGATATGGCAGCAGGGAGATAGAGTTGACTGAGTTCCCTCTAAAGGTTAGAGTATATGGCCAATAGAAGCTATTTAGAAAAGTGCAACAGGAAAGCAAGCTGTGAAGTAGCAAGCCATAGCATCCATACCTCAGCTCTCAACTCCTGACTGTACAACCTCTCTGATTTTATAAAAGATTCAAAAATATTGATCAAAGTCATAAAAATTGCCTACAAACTAAAGCCAGCTACATATCACCAAGCCCGAACCTACATTTTTCAATCTTATTTACCCGTATATTCTTTTTTTATTATTATTAAATCTTAGCTGTGTACATTAATGCAATCATGGGGTACCATGCACTGGTTTTATGTTCAATTTGAAATATTTTCACCAAACTGGTTAACATAGCCTTTCTGGCATTTTCTTAGTTATTGTATTAAGACATTTATATTCTACATTTAGTAAGTCTGACATGTACCCTTGTAAGATAAACCGTAGGTGTGGTCCCACCCATCACCCTCCCTCCATTCAAGCTCCCTCCACCCCTCCCTTTCCAGTTGCATGACTGGAGATGCAAAAGAACAGCAGTTTTGCCATGGGTCAATAATACTCGCTCCTGTAATTATTAAGTCAAGAAACGGACTACCTGGGATAGGATGGTGTGTAGCGAAGTTCTTTATTTAGGGGGTGATTTTATACCTTTCTAGTCACGTACACACTTAATCTATTATCTGTTATTTTCACCTCAATTTACCTCAATTTACCTATCTGAAATCAACTTGAAAGAAAATATCCTGTTACCATATCAACACAATCACTTCCGCAGTAAACATCTTTCTTCTTCTAGATACTGACTAATCTCTGGGCAGGTGTGTAAACAAAATCATAAAGAAGAAAGTAGCCACAGGGGAACAGAGTTAATGGAAGAATATCTTCAAGCGTTCACTCAGTTTACTCAGTATGAAGTAATGACTGTGTCTTTTCCTCAGGACAGAGTACCTATAGACCTCTGACAATATGTTGTTAACATAAGTCAACCCTCTGGCCCGTATCTCTGAGGAAGGGTGGCATGCCCTTTGATCTCAGGCTTCACGGGGTGCACAGCTTCAGAAAATTGGTTTGTGGAATTTTTAACTCCAGGCAAGCCAACTCTGTGTGTAGCCCAGGGGGGCCCAGGTCCCTTAAGCCTCTGGAAAAAAATAAAAATAAAGCCATTTTAAACTCACACTGAGTTCACTTTGTATGCTTGATATGTTTATTTCTAAATATTATCCTACACTTTCCCCATATTCTTAGGTTATAATTGGTTTATAGCTTTCATATGAAAGCTATAGTTTCATAGTAGTTTCATAGTAGGGCTGAGTACATTGGAGACTTTTTCTCCCATTCTTGAGATACTTTGCTAAGAAGAATATGTTCCAGCTCCATACATGTAAACATGAAAGAGCTAAAGTCTCCATCTTTCTTTAAGGCTGCATAATATTCCATGGTGTATATATACCACAATTTATCAATCTATTCATGGGTTGATGGACTCTTGGGCTTCTTCCATGATTTAGCAATTATGAATGGGCTGCAATAAACATTCTGGTACAAATATCTTTGTTATAATGTGACTTTTGGTCTTCTGGATATATATCGAATGGCAGGTCTATTTTTAGATCTCTAAGTGTTCTCCAAACATCTTTCCAAAATGAACATATTACTTTGCATTCCCACCAGCAGTGCAGAAGTGTTCCCTTTTCACCCCCTCCCCCTCTACATCTCTGGTTTTGGGATTTTGTGATATGGGCTAATTTTAATGGAGTTAGATGATATCTCAAAGTAGTTTTGATGTGTATTTGTCTGATGATTAAGGATGATGAGCATTTTTTAATATGTCTGTAGGCTGGGCATCTGTCTTCTTCAGAGAGGTTTCTCAAGTCCCTTGCCCACCTTGAGATGGGATCACCTTGTTCTTTTCTTGCTTATACGTTTGAGTTCTCTGTGGATTCTGGTAAACCTTCGTCAGAGACATAACCTGCAAATATCTTCTCCTATTCTAAGGGCTGTTTGCTTTACTTACTGTGTTCTTGGCTGTGCAGAAGCTTTTTGGTTTGATCAGGTCCCAGTAGTGTATTTTTGAAGGTGCTTCAATTGCCCAGGGAGTCTTCCTCATAAAATATTTGCCCAGGCCGATTTCTTCAAGAGTTTTCCCTGCACTTTCTTCTAGTATTTTTATAGTTTCATGTCTTAAGTTTAAATCTTTAATCCAGTGAGAGTCTATCTTAGTTAATCGTGAAAGGTGTGGGTCCAGTTTTAGTTTTCTACAGGTCACCAGCCAGTTCACCCAGCACCATTTGTTACATAGGGAATTTTTTCCCCATTGAATGTTTTTAATTGGGTTGTCAAAGATCAAATAATGGTAAGTACCTGGGTTCATCTCTTGGTTCTCTATTCAGTTCCATACATCTACCTGTCTGTTTTTGTGCCAGTACCATGCTGTTTTGATCACTATCGATTTATAGTATAATCTGAGTTCTGCTTTGTTTTTATTTCTGAGTAATGTCTTGGCTATTCGAGGTTTTTTCTGATTCCATATAAAATGAAGTATTATTTTTTTCAAGATCTTTAAAGTATATATGACATTGGAGCTTTAATAGGGATTGCATTAAAATTGTATGCTTCTTTGGGCAATGTGGACATTTAACAATGTTGATTCTTCCCAGCCATGAGCATGGTATATTTTTCCATTTGTTAACATCTGCAGCTTTTTTTTTTTTTCTTAGAGTTTCATAGTTCTCTTTATAGAGATATTTCACATCCTTTGTTAGGTAAACTCCCAAATATTTCATCTTCTTTGGCACTACTGTGAACAGAATAGAGTTCTTGACTGTTTTTTCAGCTTGACTATTATTGGTATATATAAAGGCTATAGATTTATGAGTGTTGATTTTGTAACCTGAGACGCTGCTATATACCTTGATCACTTCTAAGAGGTTTGTAGTAGAATCCCTGGTGTTTTCCAGATATACAATCATATCATCTGAGAAGAGTGAAAGTTTAATCTCTTCTGACCCTATATGGATACCCTTGATAACCTTTTCTTCCCTAATTGCTACCCATATATTCTTTATGTACTTCTAATGTCCAAGCACACAAAGGTCTCAGTAAAGCAAACATATTGCTTAATAAACAGTAAAGGCTCAGTAAAGATTCACTGAATAGACAAATGTCCACCACACATTCTCTGCAGGGTACCTACCAACATCCCAGGTTATTGTTCTTCTGTCGGGGACCAGCCCCAAACTATACTGTGAGTTCCCTCCCAGTGGCTGGTGGAGACAGGAGGATGAAGAGAATTGAATAGTCAAGATAGGAAGAGAAACTTTTAAGACCTAGTTCAGGGGACTGACCACCTCCAAGGCCTGTGTGAGGACCAATGGCAGCCCCTAGCTCCCAGCCAGCTCAACTTTTTTTATGTACATTAAATAGAGGTGGGGCTGAACCCTTAAATCATGGTTCTTGCTTTCTTGCTAGGCTTGCATTTTCTAATCAAATGATTTCTTTTGACTACTTTAATTTACTTCTTACTTTTATCACGCTACATTACTTTTGATCCTAACACAAAATCTGGAACAGGAACACAGTTCAGGTGAAGGATGTCAAGGCCCACCGCAATTACACCTCTCACACAAAGCCCAGTGCTATGCCATACTCAGAAATGGGAGGGAAGGGATATTTTTCCCTCACTTCTCTGAGAGATTTTTTTCTCTTGTGTGAGATCAAAGCGTTTGTACAGATTTCAGCACCTTATGCCTTCGTACATCTTCCCAACCCCCTGTGCTCACTCCCTGGGAGAGAGCAGTCCCACCTGCAGAGCATCGCCTCTCAGTACCCAAAGACCTTGGGGTCCAGTCTTGCTGAGGGAGGGGTTAAGTTCTAGCAATATAGTCCACTTGTCTTAAAGCACAGACTTCAAGCTGCAGCTCTTGCAACAGACTGTGAGTTTCTCAGCATAGGTCCTGTAATCTGAGTGTACATCGTGAGTTTCTCAGCATAGGTCCCGTAGTCTGAGTGTACATTGTGTGTTTCTCAGCATAGGTCCCATAGTCTGAGTGTACATTGTGAGTTTCTCAGAATAGGTCCTGTAGTCTGAGTGTGAACCTCCTTTTCTCTGTTTCACTTCCCTATGTCTCTATTCTCTTTGCCTATCATCTCCAATTATTTTCTTAATTCAATTTCTAATCTACTTATTATAAACAATTGAATATTGGTTTTAAGCTCATTAAATCATTTCTAGCAATGCAAGCACAAGAAGATATGACTCTTCCCTTAAGTACCCATATTTCCACCCTCAATCTTCTCCATGTCCACCTTTAGAAATTTTTCTTCTTCCTCGGGGTGCATACATTGACATCCTCAAGAAGTATCTCCTGTCTCCCTGAGTTAAAATTCTCTCTCCTTGGCGATCCCACAGAACTTATGTGTAATACTATGATAAATCTTGCTATATCTCACTTCATAATCCATGCTGATAACCATCTCAAATCAGTCCCTGATTATAATGAACAGAAATTGATTTCATGGGTTCAAAACTTCTCTCAATATATAGACAGTATCCTTCATGCCTCACCCCCTAAATCTCATAATTCCCTTTGTTCTTTGGGAGAAAAAAGGAGCTTCCTCTGTTTTGTTTTGTTTTTCATGTAAACCTAAATACTCTTTCACGGATACATTTTCATTTTTTATTTGACTCTCCTTGTTTTCAAAATGTAAACTGGAATTTCTTCACATGTATTTTTGACCTCACTGTACTTGCCTCATCCCTTTTACAAAAATGTATACTTGAGTTTCTTTTCAAATGACTATTGAAAGCTTATTTACTTGTGACTACAAAGGGTTCCCTTACCTCTGAGCTCATGATCTATGGGTATTTAGTTATTAAATGCTTTGATGTAATCATTTGGGGTAAATCTAACTGATGTTCTATAACCTTCTTACTCCTGAATATTAGTATCTTTCTCTAGGTTTGAAATATTTTTCTATTTTTTGAAATAAACTTTGAACCCCAATCTACTCTCTCTCTTCTCCCTCTCTCTCCCCTCTCCTCACTCCCTTCTCCACAAGGCAAATAACTTAGATTTTTCCTTTTGCGGATACTTTCTAGATCTTGTAGATGTGCTTCATTCATTCTTTTTTATTCTACTTCTTTTTTTCCTTCTAACTGGATTATTTTCAAAAAGCTTATCTTCAAGCATACTAATTCTTTCTTCTACTTGGTCAATTGTGCTGTTGAGAGACTGATGCATTTCTCAGTTTGTCAACTGAATTCTTAAGCTCCAGAGTTTGGGCTCTTTTTTTTATTAATTCCAACATCTCTTTGTTAAATTTCTCTGATAAGTTTCCAAATTCATTCTCTGTATTTTCTTGATGTTCATTGAGCTTCTTCAGAACAGCTATTTTGAATTATTTATCTAAAGGGTCACATATCCCTGTCACTCTAAGACTGCTCACAAGTGCCTTATTTAGTTCATTCGATGAAGTCATTTTTCCTTGATTTTCATGATTCTTACGGATGTTCAACATCTACCTTGAAGAGTTAGGTAATTATTCTAATTTTTACCGTCTTGGCTTGTTTGAACCCATCCTTCTTGAGAAGTCTTTCCAGATCGTCAAAGAGACTTGAGTGTTAGAATCTAAGTCTTTGGTCACTGCAGCTGCATTGTCACTGGGGGTGTCCCAAGCCCAGTATTGCTGTGACTCTTGCAGACTTCTGGTGAAACTACCTCAGTAAGCTTGAGTAAGATACAAAAAAATTCTCTGGATTACCAGGCAAAGCCTATCATTTTCTGTGCTGAGCTGCTAAGTTGAGGAAGAAATGACGTGGGCACATTTTTATTGCTACCAGTGCCAGGTCATACCTGAAGCCAGCACAGTCTCAGCAAAAGCCTGTGGTGACCGTTGTCTGGCTATCTCTGACATATATTCAAACCCCAAGGGCTGTTTGGTGAACAGGTATTGAATCCTTCCAGGACTGGGTTCTTCCTTTCAGCACAGCATGTTTCCTGCTGGCTGAGGGTGGGTCCAGAAATGCCAGCCCAGAACTAAAGCCTGGATATAGGGCTGCAGGAGTCTGCTTTGTACCTTACTGTACTGTGACTGACCTGGCACCAAAGTTGCAAAACAAAGTCCTCTAAGCTGTTCCCTTGCCTTTCCTCAAGTGGAAGAAGACTCTCCCTGAGCTGCACGGGAGGGGTGACATGGGCACTGGCTTCACCAGCAATACTGGTGTCTCACTCAGTCACATGCACCCCAAGTCTGCTGGCTTCAAGCTATCATAGCCAGAGGAACTGTCCATGGACATTAGCTTTTGTGGCCCCACTGCCTTACAAATTTAGTCCAAGCCCCAAGGCTGCTTTTTGTCAGCCAATAGTGGGGCTAGCAGAACTCAGGTTTGGAGACAGAGGATTTCCCTCAAGCTGGGCTGATCTAAAGGCTCCCTCTGTGGATGTGGATAGAATTCTGCCCTGTGCTGTGTTCCCCTGTGCTAAGGCAGCCCTGAGTTTCAATGCAAAGTCCTATAATCTCGCACACGTGCTCTCTCTCTCTCTCTCTCTCTCTTTCTCTCTCCACTGGTCCCTCTCTTCAGACATGGGTGACATGGGGGTGGAGAGGAGCATAGGCAAAGTAAGATTAACTTTTTTTTGACCTCTTCCATGCCTATTTCCTTGATACTGATATAAAGTTACAGCCAGGTAGTTTAATTGCTTACCTGAGTTTTTTTTCTTCTGAAATTGCTTGCTTGCATGGATAGTTGTTGAATTTGGTGTTGATGCACAGGGAAAATCACTGGAGGTTCCAATTCAGCCATCTTGCTCCCTATTATTGGGAATATCCATATGTAAGAGTATATAACCTAAACAGATGCTGAGTGGAAAAATTCTTGAGATCCAAAAATTACATCTATCATCTGAAATGTAATTAGTATTACTAAATTTTTATTACTATTAATATCTATTGTTTGATAGATAGATTTACTATCTATTATTACTAAATTATTATTACTATCTATTGTTTGAGGGAAAAATAAAAACCTTCCTTGTTTGTAATTTTAAAATTGGTTAAAGTACCAAAAACAATGCTTTTAAATGTATAGACTTCTTCTAATGTACAAGTAATCTAAAACCATTTGAACCAAAAGAGGTATGTGACTCAGAGAGACAATGTAATTGAAACATCTTTAATGTCAGTGTTTTACAGCTTGACTATGTCAACATATAAATTTGTTTTTGATGAAGTCCTGAATCAGCACAGTAAGATTTTGAATAACAACATGGACTAAGACTCATTCTGCCGCACATAAATCATTTTTGACACATATGCTCACAACAACAGCCTTCAAAAGAAAAAGGAACATTGAAAGTTCTAAGAAATTGGGCAGGAATACTTCCTAACGTTCAGTGGTTTAGATGAATTGCTAAATTCTAAGTTGCAAAAGTGTATGTAGTTCGCATTAAAAAATTTTTATTCACTATGCAGATAAAAAGTCCCTGTGAACATGCTCTATTTGGGGGTAATTTTGTGACTCAAAAAGTCTGTCATATTTCACCAGGGATGCTTTCATCATTTCTCTCTTTTTACCCTTTAAAGACCTCAAAAATCCAGTTATGTGTTATAAATGCACATATGTGCCAGATACATTCAGAACATACATTTCCTGCTAAATAGTTAAAGGTGGAAGAGCAAGTCTTTGTGAGTTGAATGATAGTTTTCTCATATAGCTGAGGACAATACTCTTAAAACTCAATATTATTTCACAATAACTCCTTAATATTCATTAAGGGATCAGTGTCTCAAACCAAAGTAGTACAGTTCTGAGAGATTTTCCCCATTACACAGTTCAACCAAAAGGCACTTTTTGGAGCAATGTCTGAGATCAAGAAAAGTTTAACGAAAAACAAATATATATGTGTGTGTGTGAGTTTGTGTGTGTATGTTTAAAAATAAACTAAACCCAAATCTCCACAACCAAGCCAGGCCAGAAATTTCTGGATTTAGATAGTTACTATAATCCAAAGGGATACATATTGGGGGAATATAAGCAATTTCTGTGTTCATTGAAACCAAAATTAACATACAACACCCTAAAATCATTCCCAGTTAGGACATTTTTCTGCTGTATTTGCCCTTATTGTTTCTGACACTCCTTTTTCTCATTCTCCAAATTTCAGAGAAATGAACAAGTCTCTTCAATAATAAATATTTCAATTATTTTATTAATCTAAATATATTTTCAGTCTAGAAACATAAACTCACATGAAATGGTATTCATCCATATTCATCTTTTTTTTTTTTTTTTTTTGAGTCAGAGCCTCAAGCTCTACCAGGTCACCTTGGGTAGAGTGCTGTGGTATCACAGCTCACAGCAACCTCCAACTCCTGGGCTTAAATGATTCTCTTGCCTCAGCCTCCCAAGTAGCTGGAAGCCACAGGCACCCACCACAATACCCGGCTATTTTTCGGTTACAGTTGTCACTGTTGTTTGGCAGGCCCAGACTGGATTCAAACCCACCAGCTCTGGTGTAAGGGGCTGGCACCCTAGCCGCTTGAGCTACAGGCGCCAAGTTCATATTCATCTTTATTCTCTGTACATTTGCTGCTGATTATAAACTCTCCCGTCAGAAATTTCATCGAATGGAAATACTGGAAATAAAATGATAGATAATAAAGTTTGCCTTCTTTGTCTTCACTGCTACATATATATCATGCTGATTTCCATAAGTAGAAGGGTTACCTCTTCCCTGCCAGATTATATTTCTTTTTTCAGCTGAAGGTCTAGAAGTCATTTGGCTGTTAAAATTTTTCTAAGCCATAATTCCCTCTGGTCCCGCATAATTCTTAAGGTTTATCTCCCTCATTCTGCTTCTCCAAGAGGACAGTCTCTTCTATCAATATTCTATTAATTTTTCTATTAAAATATAAATATATCTGAGACCCTCTTAGAGCCTCTTCTTTTCTTGTTGATTTGTAGTTATTATTTAGAAAGATCCTTCTAATCCCTCTTCAACTATGCAATCTATGCATGAGGATTCCTAAAATAAATTAATACCATTTTTTTCTGCTGTTTTTTGAAATTTGCTTCGCCAAAGGCCAGAATGACATTTCTGAGCGCCTGGAGTATATACACCCTTCATCGTTTTGATGTCCAAGAATGAGCTATTCATATATTGTTGCCTCCACTCAGAATGTTCTTTCTCCTTTTCTTTTTCTAGCCAACTCTTTGTCATACCCTAAGGAGACCTATTGTGTAATCACTTTCCTCTGAAGCCTTTCAGTCCTCCCTCTCTGTTCTTACCGCGCTCTACATGCTCTTCTACTATAGCACTGAACACATTTCACTAAAATTAATCACCCGACTGTTAGTCCTTGAAGGAAACTCTGTTTACCCTAAAGTCCCCAGTGCTTTGTTTGTTATGTTCATTTATCTGATAATTTATTTATTTACTTATTCATTTAACAACATATTTCAGCAGCAAATGACATAAGCAGGACCCCTGCTCTCTTAAAGCTTTTATTATAGTAGAATGAGACCTGTAAGCAAATAAATGAGCAAGATAATTTTGGATGTTAATTGCTATTAATAACATACATATACACACACATAATGCACCATGTAATAGTGTAATGAGAAGGATACTATAGATAGGGTGGTGGGACAAAGCCTCTCTGAGTGATAATACTTGAGCTGCAATCTGAATAACATGAAAAACCAGTATTAGATCTGGACCTAGACCCTATAGGTCCTACAACAGTTGGAATGATCTCAGTGTGGTGTAGGAACAAAAAGAGGCCTCTGTGGATGTATCATAGGAATAAGAGACCATGAGTTAGGCAGAAGATGGTTCAGGTAATTTCTAGAAGGCCATGATAAGGAATTTGGACATAACTGTTGGTCAACCCCTAGAGACACCTACTGAGAAATCTACCTTAAAGTAGAGTACACTTACATCACCTGGTTGGTGGACAATAGCCATTAACTTACCATGCAGAACTAATATTTCAAAACTTCTATTTAAGAGGGATTTAAAATCTGTCTGCCCCTTCTCTCTCTCTCTCAGACCCTTTCTGTTCTCCTCCCCCAAATCAAGAGAGCAGTCTTAGCTACTGGTAAACTTTTCTTTGAGTAGGATTTATCAAGATTGGGACAAGAGGGTAGATAGGTGAACTGGGCAGGAATCCTATTGTCACGCTATAACTAAGTTATAACTACCAATCCAATTTTCAAGAGTAAAAAAACTGATATGTAGGATGCATCTTCATGACTCACAGGTCTACCACAAAACTCATTCTGAATTCAAAGCAAAGAAAAGGAGTTTATGACATCCCAGGAAGATACAGAGTGATAAGGTTGGACAAACCTAAAGTGGAAATTTTAGAGCTTGTAAACTTGGGATCTAGTTGCAACTCTACTACTAACTAGCTGGAAGACTTTAGGTCAGGCACTGAAAACCAGTAGCTAACACTTACAACAGATCAGGCATTTGTTCAGGTTTCATATAATTTCACTGAATCAAAAATAATTCTAGGATAGACATAGTTATTATCTCACTTTACACAGGAAGAACTAGCACAGTAAGTCTGAGTGCGAGGATTTAAACCCAGGCAGCCTGACTGCAAAAGCTGATTCAGCCTTTCTAAGTTTCCATTTCACTCATCTGTAAAACACACTATTGTCTTTCAACCCTAAATTTCTCTGACACTTATCTCCCATTACCTTCTCTGTCTTTTCAAAGATGAAATACCCACCTTCAGTGCTCTGATTTTGACAAAATTATTTCTGTATCTTTATAATTCCTATGTGGAAGATGAAGCACCTCTCAACACTATATACTTGTGTGAGTCATTTGTAGACAGCACACCACATAGCTTGATGATTGTAGCTTGATGTCTGTTATCCCTCTTAAAATGAAAGTAAAACTAATTTGATCGGGCCAGAAAGTCTGGTATTTTCCCCAGTATTGATCACTTCAAATCTGTTTCTTGTCAAAAGCTGATGACTCTAATAATCAAATCTTGTATTTTGGAAATATCTATATCTCCAACTAGTCTCTCTCCATATACTTTTTCCCTTCTAAGTACAACCTTCAAATAGAAGACTCTATTAAGATCCTACACTTATTTTCCCATCCCAGACTTTAAAATTATCAGACACACATTGCACTTGACTTTCTGTTACTATGGCATTTGTTTCCATGTAAAATATGTCCAGTCTGTGTCCAACTATGATTATTTAGAACAATAGTCACATATTCCTTACCAATTATATTTTTTTCAAAATTATTCAATCTATTCCCACTCAATTTTTTGTTACATGGTAAAGTGGGTTGATGACTTTTAGCAGATTCTTCATCCCAACTCAAACATCCCCCCAAGAAATCAGCACACCTCATGAACGTCCACCTTGAGTATGCTATAGGCCATCCATAGCCTTCACCTCAGAGCTGCCATCACAATTATTCTGGAAGCTGTAGTAGAATTTTCTCATGGTCCAATATCCACTGGTCTTTCTTTCTTTCTTTTCTTTTTTTTTTTATTTTTTATGGGCAGAATCACCCAAGCTGAGGTGCAGTGGCAGAATCATAGCCCACTGCAGCGTTGAACTCCTAGGCTCAAGCTACCCTCCTGCCTCAGCCTCCTGAGTAGCTAAGATTGTAAAAGTGCATCACCATCATCAGCTAATGGTTTTATTTTACTTTTGTAGAAGCAGAGTCTTGTTGTGTTTCCCAGGCTGGTCTCAAACTTCTGGTCTCAAGTGATTCTCTCACCTCAACCTCCCAAAGTTCTGAGATTATAATTATGAGCCATTATGTCTGGTCTGATCCTTCTTTACATATATATAGAGGATATATATATAATAACCATTAACTTACCATGCAGAACTAATAAATTTTTTTTTTTTTTTTTGTAGACACAAGAGTTTCACTTTATCACCCTCAGAAGAGTTCACAGCAACCTCCAACCCCTGGGCTTAGGTGATTCTCTTGCCTCAACCTCCCAAGTAGCTGGGACTACAGGTGCCCGCCACAACACCCGGCTCTTTTTTTGGTGCAGTTTGGCAGGGGCTGGGTTTGAACCCACCACCCTCGGTATATGGGGCTGGCGCCCTGCCCACTGAGCCACAGGTGCCACCCTCTCCTTTTTATATTTTTGTGTTAAAGGGTGGGTCTTATTCTTTGAAAATACAGATTCTTACAACATGGGATGAACCAGGAAATTGAGGTCTAGCCTTACTGAAGTCCAATTTTTTTAAAATCTAATGCTATTTTTTTTTTTGGAAAACTAAGTTTATTTCATATTAATGTGAGGGTACAAACAACCAGATCACAACATTTGATTTTGTTAGGTAGAGTCTCTGTTGTGGTTATGTACCCACACACAAAAGGTGTGCCAAATACCCCCACCCCATGCCCATTCAGTGAGAGAACCCCAACCTCTTTCCTCCCTCCCTAGTTACCCCTTCCCCAAAATGAATTAAAATGAGTTTTTCTCCTATGTGGGCATCATCAGTCATATACTGACTGCATATTAGTACTGAGTACATTGGATAATTTTTTTTCCATTCTTGTGATACTTTACCAAGAAAAAACATGTTTTAACTCCATCCAGGATATTTCAACAGATGTGAAGTCACCATCCTTTTTAATGTCAAAATAGTATTCCATGGTGTGCATATACCACCATTTGTTAATCCATTCTTGAGTTGATGGGTATTTAGGTTGTTTCCACATCTTGGCAATTGTAAATTGAGCTGTGATAAACAAAAATCTAGTGCAAATGCCCTTATGATAAAATGATTTTTTTCATCTGGGTAGATGCCTAGTAGTGGGATTGTGGGGTCAAATGGGAGATCTAATGTGAGGTCTTTGAGAATTCTCCATACAGCTTTCCAAAGAGGCTGTATTAGTTTGTAGTCCCACCAACAGTGTAAAAGTGTTCCACTCTCTCCACATCTGCACCAGCATCTGCAGCTTTGGGACTTTGTAATATAGGCTAATGTCACTGGGGTTAGGTAATATCTCAGGGTGGTTATGATTTGCAGTTCTCTGATGATTAGGGACGATGAGCATTTTTTCATGTTTCTTAGCTGTTCCTCTGTCTTTGTTAGGGAAGGTTCTATTCATGTCTCCTGCCCAGTGATAGATGGGATTGTTAGCTCTTCTTTTATTGATTAATTTAAGTTCTCTGTAGATCCTAATTATCAAGCCTTTGTCCAATTCATAATATACAAATATCTTTTTAATTAAATCATAGTCGTATATGTACATTTCTGGGGCACAATGTGATATTTTGATACATATATACAATGTGACATAATTAAATCAAGCTAGTTACTGTACGTATCACCTCACTTAGCTATCATTTTAGATTGAGATATTTTAAATTTGCTCTTAGTCAATTTAAAACATGTAATACATTATCATTGACTGTATTCACCCTAGTGTGCCGTAAATCTCAAAAATAGTTTTTTTCTTTTTTTTTTTGCCATATTTTCTCACTCTTGAAATTCATTTTTAGTGCACACTAATAACTCGGGGTATTCTTCTTTTTGACTCCCTTCTAGCTAAACCATCATGCTCCATTGCCTTTAGTATGCCTTGTGATTAATAAAAAATAACTAATATATGCTCACCAAAGACATGTACTAGAACATTCCCCAAACTAGAAACTACCCAAATGCCTGTCAACAGAAGAAGGGATTAATAAATTGTGGTATTTTTGTGTAATATAATACAACAAGAGCAAACTTAAATAAATGCCAGAAAGTGAATGAATCCCACAAACATAAGAGAGCAAATGAATACAACTCTATGTTTTAATTTCCTTAAAATTATAAAGCAAGTGAAAGCAAAGTGATACTGTTGGGGTCAGGATAGTAGTTATCCCACAGGGGATAGTGCTTGAAGGTCTCAAGGAACCAGCCACGTTCCATTCTTGATCTGAGTGCTGATTACATAAGAGTGTTCAGTTTGTTTAAACACAGTGAATTCTACACTTCAGGATGTGTTCATTTAGACTTTAATTTAAATGTTTAATAGAATAAGTAAAAAGCAGGACATAAAAATTAAAAACATACTGAAAACACTAACAGCAAATTTTTATTATGTGCTTGCTTTTTTGCTAGGTGATGTTTTCCCTTGCAATTTTTATATGCTAGCTCAATTAATCTACATGAATGAAGTCAAATCCAATTTTTTTTTTTTTTGAGACAGAGTCTCCCTTTGTTGCTTGGCATTGGCTTAGCTCACAGCAACCTCAAACTCTTGGACCCAAGAGATCCTCCTGCCTCAGTTTTCCTATTTTTACTAGAGATGGGGTCTCACTCATGCTCGGGCTGGTCTTAAACCCCTGAGCTTAAGAAATCCACCTGCCTTGGCCTCCTGAGTGCTGGGATTACAGGCATGAGCCACCATGCCCGTCTTCAAAGTCAGAATTCGAACACAGGCAGACTGATGCCATATTTTGAAGTCAGACTACTGGTGGAAATCATGGCTCTGGTCATTTCTAGTTATTTTTTGTTTCATTTCTGCTATATTTTTCATGTTTAGTTTCCACATCTTTAGTCTATTTATAAACTGAAGGCACTACAACATGAGTTTGTGGCAAGGATTAAATAAGCAAATCCTTGTAAAGTACTTAGCATTATGCCCAACATATTTTTTTTTTTATTAAATCATAGCTGTGAACATTGATATGATCATGGGGCATCATATACTAGCTTCATAAACCATTTGACACATTTTTATCCCAATATTCAACATAGCCTTCCTGGCATTTTCCCAGTCACCGTGGCATGA
>CAUYPK010098489.1:0-32475 GCA_963574355.1 Loris lydekkerianus | reverse complement strand
TTTACATGAGTGTCAGTCAGAATGGACCGGTGCTTTGATTTCACGTGTTTCCCCCCTGGGGGCGGGACTACGCGCTCAGAGATCTCTCCTCAGAGGTCCCTCCTCAGAAGCAGCATAACAAAATCCAAACTTGGCAAAGAGGCACAGTATACAAAATAATGATAAGAGGCAAAGAGCCGCATTTATTTTGGCCAGGAGCTGCATGCGGCTCGAGAGCTGCATGTTCGCCACCCCTGTCCTAGTGTATGTTCTTGTTTAATATTTTGGAAAACAACTTGGCACTATCCAAGACATTTGAAAATGCAAACACCTAAGGCCTAGAAATTATTTTCTTAAGCATATACTCTAAATCCTGCAATTATTTAAGAAACAAAATCCTGAAAACAACTAGAAATCTCATCAACAAATTGTTTAAAAATATACCATATTCATGAATTGTCATGTGGAATACCACATACTGTATATATCTGAAAATGGATGAAAGTAAAATTATCACTGACAAATTTTGAATAAAACCAAGCAGGTTCTGGATGACTACACGTGAGTATGTTTATATACATTTTATGTGTAGGCAATCTTATATATTTAGAATTATAATTTTGGATGGTTACATATCTGGGAAATTTTGATTTCTGAATTGTTTTTTATTTCTCTTTTTATACTCTATATTAAAGCCTTTTAATTAAGAGAAAATTTTAATATGGGAAAATTTACCAGAATTTTCCTTTAACTATTTTGTGTCACATTTAATAAATAATTTTGAACTCAAGGTCATTAAGCTGCTGTTCTCAATTTTCTTCTACAAGTTTTACCTATGTATTTTTCACATATAAGTCCACCTAAAATTTATCTTGATGTATAGTGTGATATGAATATCCAACTTCATTAATTTTCCAAAAGAAATTGAAATCTCGTCTGTCCCTCATTAAAATTCACTGCTGCCTTAATACCATCATAAGGAGGAAATGATAAGATAGTCAGTGGATTCTACAAAAATATTAAGGACCAGTTTATTCCATTTGTTTAGAAATTGTTGCAGAGCCAGAAAAGTAGTTAAATCTTGATATCAGAATGAAACAATTTCAGTGCAAAAAAAAAAAAAAAAAAAGATGTGAACAAAGACCCAAAAATCCTATGCAAAAAGTTAGCGAAGTAAATAATTGTATAAGTAGTGTATCGCTAGATTGGTGTCATCCACAAAAAATGAGAGTCAATTAATCATTAAAAATGTATGAATGCAATATATTACATTAACAGAGAAGAAAATCCCTACAATTATTGAAAAAGATTAAACATTACATTAAAAACTGAGTATGCCTGATAATATTAGCAGGAAAATTTTCCCCTTTTATTTACTGCAAAATACCAAAGGGATACAAATGAATTTTGTTATACATGTCTATGTATCAATTTTATTATTCTTGAGTTAAGATTATAAGTATGCCCATCACAGAGATAGTGTTTCATTGTGCCCTTTAGGTAGGTTTTCACCTTCCTCTCACTTTCCCCTTGCTTGGTTTCCACTAAATTTTACTTTTCTCTATGCATATGTGTATTCATTGGTTAGTTCCAGTTTAATAGTGAGTACATGTGGTGCTTGTTTTTTTTTTATTATTGAGATATTTCGTTTAGGATAATGATCTTCAGTTCCATCCAAATTATTGCCAAAGGCCTTAATTCATTGTTCTTTATGGCTGAATAGTTTCTATATATACATATACCACATCTTAATTAAGCCACTCATGAACTGATGGGCACTTCAGTTGATTCATCTTTCCAACTGTAAATTATGCTGCAGTAAACATTCATATACAGGCTCTTTTAGATAAAATTACTTTTTTTCCCATTGTGTTAGTACCCAGTAGTGGTATTGCAAGATCAAATGTTAGGTCTACTTTTAGTTCTTTGAGGACTCTGAATACTGTTTCCCATGGACATTGTACTAATTTGTAGTCCTACTAATAATGTAGAAGGATACCTTTCTCTATGGATCCATGCCGGCATCTATTGTTTTACAACTTTTTAATAAAAAACCATTCTAACTGAGGTAAATTGATATTTCATTGCAGCTTTAAACATCATTTTTCTGGTGATTAGTGACATTGAGCATTTTTCATATGTTTATTAACTATTTATTTATCTTCTTTTGAAAAGCTTCTTATTTCTTTTGAGAACTTTTTAATGGGGTTGTTTGACATTTTTTCATGATTAGCTTCAGTTCATTGTAGATTCTGGTTGCAAATATTTTCTCCCATTCTATAGGTTGTCTATTTGCTCTGTTGATTATTTTGTTAGCTGTGCACAGCAACAATAAAAAGAAATAAATGGGACTTGGGAAACATTTTAATTTTAAATTTGCCAGGGGTTAGGAAATGAGAAGAGATGAATAGGCAAAGCAAAGAAGACTTTTAGACATTGAAACAATTCTGTATGATATTATAATAGTGGATGCATGCCAATATATGTGTGTCCAAACCCATAGAATGTATAACACCAATAATGAACACTAATGCAAATTACAGACTTTGGATGATAATGAGTCTCAATGTTAGTCCATGACTTGTAACAAATACCCCCTCTGGTGGGAAATGTTGATAATGGAGGAGGCAATTCATGTGTCAGGACCAGGGTCACATGAAATATCTCTGAACTTCCCTCTAAATTTTGCTATGGAAAACAAAAATTGAAAAGAAAAATAGACTATGCCTGACATTTTTAGCTGAAAAACTATAATAATTAAAAAAAATTGGCAATTAAAGAAAATCCCTATGATTATCTCAATAACTATAGGGGAAAAGCTGACAAGAAGAAACTTAATATGCCTGATCTTTTTAGTACAAAAAACTTGCCTGATTAAATTAATAATTAAATGGTTATGAGGCTATTAATATTTGCTGTTTCTTATTTTGAAAGTTATGTTTTAAGTTTTAAGACTTTGTCTATTTCCTCTAATTTTTTTACTTTTAGTGTATATTAATCTATAATATACTTTATCTTTTACCCTTTGATATAGCTGCAATTATGTCTAGATTTTTTCTAATAATTTCTGCACATTTCCTTTTTTTTCCTTTTGAACTCATTAATGATTTGTCAAATTTTTTATCTCTATACAAAAACATATTGACTTTTATTGTGCCTTTTATTGTATCTCTATTATTTTTGTTAGCTCTTGCTCCTAATTTTTCATTCTTTTACTTTACCTGGATTCATATCTTTGGTTTTTCAACTTCCTCTATTGGCTAACTCATTATTTATCAGTGCTTTTTACATATTCAAGATTAAAATGTCTGAGAAATACTTCAACTCTATTCTTCAATTTTTAATATGCAATCTTTTTGTTATCATCTAGTTCTAAATATTTTCAAATTGTCATTGTGATTTTTCCTTTGATTCATGAGGCTTGGGTTTTTACAATAATTTTTTTGTTTTAATTTCTGTATGTTTTGTGTCATCATCCTCTTAGCCTCATTTAACTTTCTCTGGGCTTCACCTCTATTACAGCCCTAGATGATGCAAACAGTTCAGTGGAGGTTTTGCCAAGCTTTACTCAAATGTAACTTCAAAACATCAGCTGGAGTTTGGAAGGTAACTGACATTGCCACCCAAAAGTTCAGGGGTGTCAATGCCTATAGGGTGGACAGTTTCAAAATACATTTTATAAGACTTATCACAAGGTTCCACGGGAGGGAGAATAAGTAATGTATGGTAATGATCATTCCTTGGTGTTTCCATCACTCCCAGATAAACTATAGGTAGTCAGATCTTTGTCTCAGTTTTCATATTCTGGAAAATCCAGACAAGTTCTCATATATAGAAAATCCTAAATACTTTACTAAGAAATTGTTAAAACTGAGAAACAAATTTAGCACAGGTATAGGATACAAAGTTAACATACAAAAATCAGTAGTGTTTTAATATACTAAGGACAAACTATCTGGAAAAAAATTAAGAATAATCTTACTTATAATAGCATTTAGAAAAATACTCAGTAAATTAAATCAAGGAGGTGAGCTATCTGTACACCGTAAGCTATAAAACATTGAGAAAAGAAATTATAGATGACACAAAGAAATGAAAAGAAATCTGATGTTCATGGGTTTTAATAACTTATATTGCTGAAATGTCCATATTACCCAAAATAGATCTACAGAGTCAATGATATTACTATCAAAATTCCAAAGCAATTTTTCAGAGAAATAGAGAAAGACCTAAAATTTATATGGAATTGCATAAGACTACAAATAGTCAAAAAAATCTTGAGCAAAAAGAACAAAACTGGAGGCATCGCATTACCTGTTTTCAAAATATATTACAAACTATAGTCATCAAAACAGTATGGTACTGGCATAAAAACAGACACTAATAGAATAGGATAGAAAGTAGAAAAGAAAACATATACGTCTATGGCAATATTTTTAGAAAAGGGTACTATGCACACAAAATTATAAAAAGACTATTTGTTCAATGAATGGTCTTAGGAAAACTTGCTATTAACAGGCAGAAAAAATGAAATTAAACCTTAATGCAAAATTCAACTTAAAATGGTTTAAATACTTAAATGTAGAAATTGAATATGTAAAAATTACTAAAAGAAACCCTATGGGAAAGACTCCTAACATTAGTAAGGGCAGTGACAATGCACAGGCAATAAAAGCAAAATTAGGCAAATGGCGTAGCATTAAACTAAAAAGCTTTTGCACAGCAAATAAAAGTTAACATTGAAAGTCAATCCACAGATTTGGAGAAGATATTTGCAAAGCATACATTGGACTAGGGGCTAATAGCCAAAATACATAAAAAATTCAAACTGCTCAATAACAAGAAAATAAACAATCCTATCAAAGATTAAGTAGAGAACATGAATAGGTATTTATCAAAAGAAGAAATACATGTGGCCAATAGATATATGAAATAAAAGCTCAACATCACAAATTATCAGAAACTACAATGAGATATCACCTCACACATGTTAGACTGGCTATATCAAAGAGATAAAAGATGTGGAAAAAAGGAAACCCTTGTACACTGTTGGTGAAAATGTAAATTTCCTATTTTGGAAAACAGTATGAAGTTTCCTCAAAAAAACTAAAAGCAGAATTACCATATGATCTGCCAATCCCATCCCATTACTGGCTACATATGGAAACATCCAAAGTGCCCATCAACTGATAAATGGATTAAAAAAATGTGGCAAATACACAATGGAATACCATTCAGCCTTTAAAAAGGAAATCCTGTCATTTGCAACAACATTGATGGAAGAACCTAGGGGAAATTATGCTTATTGAAATAAACCAGTCACAGAAATACAAATGATCTCACTTACATGTGGAATCTGAAAAAGTTGAACTTGTAGAGAGTAGAAGAGGTGGTTACCAAAGGCTGGGATGTAGGGTTAGGGAAAGGGGAGTTGTTAGTCAAAAAGTACAAAGTTTGAGTTACAAAGAGTAAGTTCTAGTTATCTATTACACATTTTGGTCACTATCATTAGCAATAACATATTACACAGTGTGGACATAAATGCACACAAACTTTATGTCCACCATGTATTAATATATTTGAAAATTTTTAAAGAATGGATTTTTAAGTTCTCATCACTAAGAAATTATAAATATATAAGGTGACAGATATGTCAATTAGCTTGATCTGATCATCCCACAATGTATACATATATCAAAAGATTGTATTGTATCCCATAAATATAAACAATTATTATTTGCCAAATGTAAATAAAATTAAAAAAAAATGTTTATTGGGCGGTGCCTGTGGCTCAAAGGATTAGGGCACTGGCCCCATATGCCGGAGGTGGCAGGTTCAAACCCAGCCCTGGCCAAAAACTGCAAAAAAAAATTGTTTATTTTATTTAGTTATATATTTTTTTTCTATCATTGTCTAAATTATGTAAAATCTTTGAAAGTTTTGGGATTTAATTCAGATGATAGTACAAGTTTAAGTTTTATAAATGTATCCTTCAAACTAACAAATATTCTTTAATTTTTCTATGTATGGTTCTACATTTAGCCTTTAAAGTGCTTTTATTCATTCATTCTTCTCTAATTCCGTCTTCTGTCTTGATCTTAGCCACTGGTGATTTCAATTTCTTTTTTTTTTATTTTTTCCAGTCATTTTTTTACATGCACCCTCCAGCTGTTTTAATAATTATATGTTAAAGGTGAAGCACCTTTTTCCTTTCATTTCCCTCAAGGAAAAAAGTGGAATAAGAGATATGAGAAATAAGTTATAATTTTTTTAAATTAATTCTAATTATAAACTATATGTATCTCATTGTCAATGAATAAATATGGAAAATAATAGGTAAAATACTTATATCTCATTGTAGTTGTTCTCCCTTTCCAATACATAAATATTTACACTTTCCAAAGAAGTATATTCATTAATGATAAACTTGATATGTGAATACTGTATAAATAAAAATGTTAAGTTAATCTTAAAATGAGATAGTATAATTAAAAAGAGGATGATTGCTGGAAAAAGCTACTTCTGCCCCAAATTTATAATATTACTTCTGCAATACCAACTAATACAGTGACCCAAATTATCAAAGTTAAAATCAACTTTTGAATTGGGATCATTTCTAAAATGCCCAATGGTAGCCCCCACCTATAAGAATAATACAATAAACTTTTTTGTTCTTCATTAAATTATAACTGTGCACATTAATGCATTTATAGGATTTAATGTGTTGATTTGATATACAATGTGGAATGCTTACATCCAACTGATTAACATAACCATCAACTCACTCACTTATTTATTGTGGTAAGACATTTATATTCTATTCTTAATAGTTTTGACATGTACCATTGCATTATGCATATTAAGTGAGGTCCATCAAATATCCTCCCTCCTCTTGAACTCCTCCCTCCCTTCCCCTCTCCTTCCTCTTCCTTCCTTCTTTCTGGACTATAGTTATGTTTTACCATTTGTATGAATATATAGGTGATTATTGGTTTCATAGTAGTATTGAGTACATTGAATAATTTTTCTTCCATTCTTGAGATACTTTACTAAGAAGAATATATTCATACCACTTTCCAGGAATCACATTTCAGAGAGTTAAAATACAGTCCTCAGGGATTACAATGAAAGGATAGTAGCAGAGAAAAGAGAGAGCTGTGTTTCTTGGTCATTAGCCTACACCAGAATCACATAGAGGCTTTGTGGAACAGACAACTAGGATGGGGAACAGGCCCAGCCTTTCTAACTCAATAGATCTGGGACAGGGCCTGATAATTTGCATTTTCAGCAACTTCCCAGGAGATGCTTTTACTGCTGGTTTAGAAATAAGAATTTCAGAACTGCTAGTCTAAACTCTAAAGCAGGACTATTTAAATTGTGGGCCCAGTTTGTGAATTGGTATTACTCATCAGGGATGAAATAGATATATTTTTAATGTTTTCTTTAGCTTAATAATTTTTCTTATCAAAAATTACATTTTCTTTTGTCTCATACACTCATTGGTCTTTGCTCTATCCGAAACAAACCAACATGTTCTTCTCCACAGATAATTTGAAGTGCACTGGTCTACAATACAGGGATTTTTGAGAAAAGATAAAATATCGGTTCAGTATGCACAGTAGTATTTGAGCAGCCATCAAAGGGATATGATCAGCATATATTTGGGCGAGACTTCAGTCTCAGTGCTAGAGGATGGATCCCCATTAGAGAAGTGAAGGAAGGAGAAGCAGTATTAGAAGGAATCTTAAAGAACAATTAATACAACTTGCACAGTTTCCAGACAGAACTTTCACTTCACTAAGCTCAGTTAGATGAACATAGTTAATATACCTAATTTAAAGCTGGTAGGTAATACATTGCAGTCTCAAACTACCCTACAAGATAAATGCGTTGATCCTACTTTGAAGATTGGAAAATTAAGCTACAGGTCATCTAAAGAATTTAATATGACCTCACAGCTAAGAAGAGACAGGACCAACTGTAATTCTACATCTCTTTTTACCAGACATGATAAACTGAAAGTTTACAAGGAAATGAATAAATAATGGTATGCTGCTTTAGTTTGCTCTCCCCAAAATGCTCTGTCCCAGTTATTTTTGCCAGTAGCAAATATCTGTTTTCATGAATGAGCCTGTAATATTCTTCTGCAACAATCAATTCCTATAGTAAGCTTAGGAAATAACCAACTGCTTATGCAGTTTCACGCATCTTCCAAGGGTAATCAGCAAATGGCAAGTCAGCTATCACTTCCAAATAAACTGTAGCATGGTCTTAAACAAGTTTGCATCTTTTAATATCTTGACTTTTAAAAATCTTATTATTTGTCTTCTCTAGATGCCCTCACCTTTCTAAAAGATATTTTATTGCTTGTAAAAATTCACCATGGGCAAGAACAAATTACTTAGAATACATTAATAGCTAGTGCATGCCATTTATACATATATTTACAATATTTTTTCTCCTAGAATCATCTAGACAGCAATCCTTCATGCAACAATCCATGTGATATTTCCCTTTAATGTAGGTAATAAAAATATAAAATTTATCACAATTCTGATATTTCAGATGTTTTGTGTAATGATTTTCTATAATGGTGATGAAGATTGAAGAGAAATACTAATAAGCATTGATTATTTAAAATGAACACTACAATTTTCAGAAGTAGGGTCGATACTGATCTTCATTCTCCTCTTAGCAACCCAGAATTCCATGTGTCCTGTCTTCATTGCCTAGTTCAAAAACTCGCCAAACACCAGAGTACACCAAGAAGTCACACTATCCCTCTTGGCTTCTTGGTATATCAGTTGATAAGTTAATAATGGAGAATGTGGAAAAGAAGTGACAAAAATGTAAATAAAATACAGAAAATGAGATACTTTGAGATTTATTTTTTATTTTCTGAGCTTTCTAATTACAGTATTTTAAAGAGTCACTGTCTTTTTCTCCTTAAAATTTTATTAGCATGAATTTTTTTTCTTGGAAAAGACAAGCAAGTGATACATAAAAGTAGCATTTAACATCATCAGAAAGCAAAAACATTACATTGAAGTATATTTCTGTGACTTGTAAATGGAAGGATACAGACAGGAAAGGTATACATTCATATAACCTCTGGCTGGACAATGCTCGTTTTCATGGTCCAGTGCCCATGTCACCTTAGTTGGTGATTATTTCCAATATATGCAAGAAAAGAACAAGTGATCCCATCTCAGGCTGGACAAGGGACTTAAACTTCTCTGAAGAAGATAGGCACACAGCCTACAGACATACGGAAAAATGCTCATCATCCTTAATCATCAGAGAAATGCAAATCAAAACTACTTTGAGATATCATCTAACTCCAGTTAGATTAGCTCACATCACAAAATCCCAGGACCAGAGATGGATGTGGAGAAAAGGGAACACTTCTACACTGCTGTGGGAGTGCAAACTAATACATTCCTTTTGGAAAGATGTTTGGCGAACACTTAGAGATCTAAAAATAGACCTGCCATTCGATCCTTCAATTCCTCTACTAGGTATGTATCCAAAAAAACAAAAATCACATTATAACAATGATATTTGTACCAGAATGTTTATTGCAGCCCAATTCATAATTGCTAAGTCATGGAAGAAGCCCAAGTGCCCATCGACCCATGAATGAAGTGATAAATTGTGGTGTTTGTACACCATGGAATATTACGCAGCCTTAAAGATGGATATTTTACCTCTTTCATGTTTACATGGATAGAGCTGGAACATATTCTTCTTAGCAAAGTATCTCAAGAATGGAAGAAAAAGTATCTAATGTACTCAGCCCTACTATGAAACTAATTTATAGCTTTCATATGAAAGCTATAACCCAACTATTCTAAGAATATGGGGAGAGGGGAAAGGGCGAGGAGGGGAGGACAGGGGGAGGATGGGTGGAGGGAGAGTAATTGGTGGGACTACACCTATGGTGCATCTTACAAGGGTACATGTGAAACTTACTAAATGTAGAATATAAATGTTTTAACACAATAACTAAGAAAAAGCCAGAAACGTTGTGTTAACCAGTGTAATGAAAATATTTTCAATTGTATATAAACCAGTGCATGGTACCCCATGATTGCATGAATGTACACAGCTATGATTTAATAATAAAAAAAAGTAAAAAACAAAACAGGAACTTGTAATTTCATTCAAGTGGATAATTTGGTGATATCTGTGAGAATCTTTCAAAATATATTATCCTTTAACCAAATACACAGCCCCCATAGTTGACCACCTCCCTACACTGACCTCCTAAGTTGACCTGATTTTCACAAACTGGGCATTCACCAGTTAAAACATGAACTGTTTTATGTATGTGTCAGTGTAGTAGGCCTGCTTCCTAATGTTGACCACCTCTATATTTTGACCCTTGTGTTACAGTCCCTTGGGTGGTCACTTTACAGAGACTCTACTGTAATTTCACACAAACACAACCATCATAAGGAAATGGCCAGACGCTAGGAGAATATTTTAAAGTAATGGCTTTAAATACACAATTATTTAAGTTACAATTTATCACTATAATACTTATAGCCCATTAAAGAGATTTTTAAAACATAATGACAAGAGATTGCTCTTACAAATGAGATTCAAATAAGTGAAACATACACACGGGCACATACCATAGGATGTGAAGGAGAAACCACACCGCCCACTGCAGCTTTCCCTTATATTCACCTTAACATTTCTGGACACTTTTTAGCATAGCTATTTTCATAAATACAAATTTTTATGATTTGAATAGATTTAATGTAAATATTCTGTATTAAATTTATTCTGTGTTGAAAAATATTAACTTTACACTCATAGAAACAGTGATAATGAAATGTAGCTAGAGCTACAACAGATTCTGCCCACTAAACATCTGACAAACTGCTTAATTAGAATCAGAGATTCCTGTCATCATCTTCAGGTACTGTTTCTAAACTGAATTTCCTATTTTTAAGCAGATCTTCTATAAAATACCATTCAGCTCACACCCCTTTTATGTATCTCACCCCCCATTCCGCCCCCATGTGCTCCAGCTCCAGCAAGATGAATGCTTCCAGGTACTGCTTCACTATTTGGAAGGGATGTGTGGGGGAGGGGCTGAGGAGAAGCAGGCATGTACATTAGAGAAGATGCTATAAAGCCGTGGTTCTCAACCTTCCTGATGCCACGACCCTTTAATACAGTTCCTCATGTTGTGGTGACCCCCCGATCATAAAATTATTTTTATTGCTACTTCATAACTGTAATTTTGTTACTGTTATGAATCATAATGTAAATATCTGATATGCGGTATGGTCTTAGGTGACCCCTGTGGAAGGGTCATTTGACCACCAAAGGGGTCGCGACCCACAGGTTGAGAATTGCTACATAAAGAAGAGGTAGAAGAGGTGGGAGAGATATTTCAATTCATGAAAATTTTATAGACCGAAAAAATTAAATCAACCTTGAATTTGCATCTATGAAACTCGAAATAAAACTATAACTCCAAGTGTTTTTACTTTAGTTATATGAAAAATGTATAGCTTGTGATATACAGTCTTAGAGAATGCTAAATTGTTAATTTCAATGTTCTTTAGTATTTTAGATGGTGTTGATTGGTCATTTGGAGAGAGGTTATTATTAAAAACCTCACTCACTTGGTATTGCATGACCGAAAAGTTCAAGGCATTATACACAGAAAATAAGAGCAAAAATATCAAAGCATTTTATTAGTGGGATAGGCCTGAAGATCTGTTGATTTTGTAATTAATGGAAGATAAACTTTGAAAGGTTTTTTGAGGGGATCAATAATTGAATGTATGCTTTGAAAGCAGTTCAAAAATGATTCGAGTAATCATTTTGAACGTTACTTGTAGTACCAGAGAAGACAGATCAAAAATAAATTCTCAGTGAAGTATAAATAAAGAATATTGGCAATATTTATTGTATTTTTCACCCACTTTTGGGCAGCAATTCTTCTAAAAACATCTTTTTTAAATGTGCTTGTTTTATTCCCCTTCCAAAAATGTGATAGAAAGAATGAGGGCCTTTTTTACCTTCAACCTATGCTAGCAAAATTAGAAATAGTTGTTTCTGCTTTACCAGGGGTTGATAGGAAAATTGTGGTGAAATAGTTTTAGTTGCTGGAGGTAGGGACTATTGAGTATTTCTCCTCTTTTTTATCTAGGATAGCCTTGGATCTGAGGGCCTGTCATTCTCCAGGACGAAAGAATGGTGGAAACGATGAATGAAAATCTAGAAATAGAGATGATGAAGAGGAAAAGTGATGGTTGCATTTGAGGCTTTAACCAGGACTTCTATCATTCCATCACTTATATAAAAAGTAAAGATTGTAATATTATCAGAACTATAATTCTCCATATTCTCAAATCCCAGCAGTCGAGTAGTTTGGTAAGTTACATCTTGGTGGCATCCACCAAGTATTACATCCAAAAAGTATTACAAGAAAGCCAGGCACAGTGGCTCACACCTGTAATCCTAGCATTTTGAGAGACCAAGGTGGATGGATTGCTTGAGATCTGGAGTTTGGGATCAGCTTGAGCTGAAATGAGACTCCATCTCTAAAAATACCCAGGCACTGTGGCAGGTGCCTATTGTTCCTGCTACTCCAGAGAATGAGGCAAGAGAATTGCTTGAGCTGAAGAATTTGAGATTGCTGTGAGTTGTGATGCCACAGCACTATACCAAGGGCATCAAAGAGACTTTGTTTTAACATACATAAATAAACAAATAAATAAATGTTGACTTGTACAATAGCATCTCAGAATATTTACCTTTATCAAATAAGGCCCTTCTTTTGAATATATTTTATCAAGGTATGTAGGTAGGTTGCACAGTATAAATTACTTTTTAAAATTCCAAGGAATCATTATTTATTTAACACACTATAATAAATTTCACTGTGTCTAGAAAGATCTGGCACAAAGCTCTGTGCTTGGCACAATTGATACGCCATAAGTGTCTGAATGCTAACTTCTATTTTTCAGTAAATCTTCCCTAGCATAAATATTATACTGAAATGTGACTTTTTAATATTTTACATTAATATTATCAGTTCCTCATAATTACCACATCACTTAAATGTTAAAATTATTTTTTCTTTCCACTTTTGTCACCTTATTCTATTCTAAGGGGAAGGATTGCTTTGTTTCTTCATGCCTACACATTGCTCTTAACATTGAAAGCACATAAAAGGATTTCCCTATTTTTCTATTATTTCAGGCTAATGTCAAACAAATAGGTTACAGTATTTGGTTTGCTATGCAGAGTCCCTCTTATAGTTGTGTCCTCCATCCAAAATGTGTTCCATGTTCCCTCACATTGTGACCAGTAAGTGGGAGCACACCATCCAATCCTCTTCCCTTCTCCTCTTTCCCTCCCTATTTCCATCTACCTCCACTTGAATTGAATTTAGTTTTTCTCGTATGTGGGCATGTGTTAGATAGTCTACTGGCTTCATATTAGTATTGAGTACATTGGATGATTACTTTTCCATTCTGGTGATAATTTACTAAGGAGAATGTGTTTTAATTCCATGCAGGTTAATACAAAAGATGTTAAGTCTCCATCTGTTTATGGCTGAATTGTATTTCATGGTATACATATGCCATGGTTTCTGAATCCATTCGTGGGTTGTTTGGCGTTTGTGTTGTTTCCACATCTTGGAAATTGTAAACTGAGCTGAGATAAATAATATAGTGCAAATGTCTTTATGATAGAAGGATTTTTGTTTCTTTCTGGGAAGAAGCCTAGTAATGGGATGGAGGGATCAAATGGGAGGTCTAATTTGAGTTCTTTGAGGATTCTTCATACTTCTTTCCAAAAAAGCTGATTTAGTTTGTAGTCCTAGTAACAGTGTCAAAGTCTTCTGTTCTCTCCACTTCTGTACCAGCACTTGCAACTTTGGCACTTTGTGATGTGGGCTATTCTCACTGGGGTTAGGGTATCTCAGCGTGGTTTTTGATTTTCATTTCTCAGATGACCAGGGATGATGAGCATTTTTTCAAATGTTCGTTAGCGATTCATCTGTCTTCCTCAGAGAAGGTTCTGTTCATATCTCTTGCCCAGTGGTAGATGAAATTGTTTGCTTTCTTTTTTGTTGATTAATTTGAGTTCTCTATGGATCTAGTTATTAAGCTTTTGTCAGATTAGTAACATGTAAATGCCTTTTCCCTTTCTGAAAGTTGTCTATTTGCTTTACTTGTTGTGCCCTTAGTTTTGCAGAAGCTTTTCAGTTTAACTGACATTTGGTTATTATTCTTGTTTGTGCAATTGACACTTAAGTCTTCCACAGTATAATATTATCAAAAGTTTTTTACAAACATACTTCTATGACTTCTATCATTTCATGTCTTAGATTTACATCTTTTATCCATCTTGAATCAATTTTTCTAAGTGGTGAAAAATGTGTGTCCAGTTTCAGTCTTTTACATGTGGTTATCCAGTTGTCTCAGCACAATTTGTTGAATAGTGATTTATTTTACCACTATATGATTTTGTTTGGTCTATCAAAGATCAGATGGTGATAAGAGACTGATTTCATCTCTTGAATTTCTATTTGGTTCCATATGTCTATGTCTCTATCCTTGTACCAATACTATGCTTTTTTAATCACGATAGATTTGCAATATAATCTATAGTCTGAGAATGTGATGCCACCACCTTTGTTTTTATTACTAAGAATAGCCTTGTCTGTACAGGGTTTTTTTTTGGTTCCATTTAAAATGAAGAAATATTTTTTCCAGTTCTTCAAGATATGATGTTGGTATTTTAATGGGGTTTGCACTGAATCTGTAGATTGCTTTAGGTAATATAGACATTTTAATAATGTTGATTCTTCCCAGACAAGAGTTTGGTCTGTTCTTCCATTTGATAATGTCTTCTGCTATTTCTTTTCTTAGGATTTCATAATTCTCTTTGTAAAGTTCTTTAACTTCTTTTGTTACATATATCCCTAATTATTTCATTTTCTTTGAAGCTACTGTGAAGGGAGTTATGTCTTTGATTAGCTTCTCAACTTGGTTATTATTGAAATATACAAAGGATACTGAATTATAAACATTGATTTTATACCCTGAGACATTACTGTATTTCTTGATCACTTCAAGAAGTCTTTTGGTTGAGTCTCAAGTTCTGTAAGTATAAGATCATATTATGGGCAAAGTGTGAGAGTTCAACCTTTTCTGCCACCCTTTGTATGGCTTTATATCCTTCTCTTGTCTGATTGCATTGGCTAGAACTTCTAGCACTATGTTTTATAGTAGTGGTGATGGTAGACATCTTTGTATGGTTCCCTTCCTAAGTGGAAAAGCTTTTGGTTTGACTCCATTCATTACAATGTTTGCCATAGGTCTGTCACAGATGACTTCAATTTAAGAAATGTGCCATCTATGCCTATATTATTAAATGTTCTTTTTTGAAAAGGATGCTGAATTTTATCAAATGCTTTTTCTGCATCTACTGAGAGGATCATGTGGTCTTATATTTTGCTTCTATTGATATAATGAACTACATTTATGTATTTGTATATGTTAAACTACCCTCTCATCCCTGGGATAAAGCCCACTCAATCAAGATGTTTTATCATTTTATTTTATTTTTTGTTGTTGTTGCAGTTTTTGGACAAGGCTGGGTTTGAACCCACCACCTCTGGTGTATGGGGCCAGTGCCCTACTCCTTGAGCCACAGGCACTGTCCTGATGTATAATTTTCTTAATGTATAGCTGTAATCTATTGGCTAACATTTTATTGAGTATTTTTGCATCAATATTCATTAGAGAAATTAGTTTATAGTTCTCCTTTTCAGTTGGTTCCCTTCCTGGTTTTGGTATCAGAGTGATATTTGCTTCTTGGAACGTGTTGGGGGAGATTCCTTTCATCTCAGTGTTTTACAATAGGTTCTGCAATATAGGTACATTTTTGAAGGTGTGATAGAATTCTGATGGTGAAGCCATGTGGTTCAGGGATTTTTTGTGTTGGAAAATTTTTATCATTTCTTTGATCTCAATATTGGTCTGATCCAGAGTTCTATTTATCCCTGTTAAAAGGAGGGAGAAGGTATGATTTCGGGTATTGGTTCATTTCCTCCACATTGTCAATTTTCTGGACACAGAATTTGTTGTAGTAGTCAGAGATATTATCTTGTATCTCTGTTGTATCTGTTGTTATTTCCCCTTTTCATTTTGGATTGAAGTTATTAAAGATTCTAATTTTCTGTTTCTAGTTAATCTAGCCAATGGTTTATCAATTTTATTTGTATTTTTGAAGAATCAACCTTTTATTTCATTAATTTTCTGAATAATTCTTTTGTTTTAAATTTCATTTATTTCTGATTTGATTTTCTTTACTTCTATTTTTCTGCTAGGTTTGAGATTAAATTGCTCTTCCTTTTTATATCCTTAAAATGATCCATTAGGTTGTTGATGTGTTCTCCTTATGTTTGACAAATATAGGTATTCAATGCAATACATTTCCCTCTAAGAATTGTTGCAGTATTCCCACACATTTTGGTAACCTATAGATTCATTATTGTTATGTTAAAGCAATTTAAAATTTTCATCCTTTATCTCTTCCTAGATCCAACTGTCATTCAGCATAAGGTTATTTAATTTTCATGCTTTTGTGTGGGGATAAAATTTTTTCTTGGAATTAAGTTCCACATTTATTGCATTATAGTCTGAGAAGAATCAAGGTACAATTTGCAATCTTTCAATTTTGTTGAGGTTTTATTTGTGTTCTAGTTTATATATATATATATATATATATATATATATATATATATATATATATTTATTTATTTATTTGCAGTTTTTGGCCGGGGCTGGGTTTGAACCCACCACCTCTGGCATATGGGGCTGGCACCCTACCTCTTTGAGCCATAGGCACCGCCCTGTCTTCCAGTTTATTATCTGGAGTATGTTCCATGGACTGACAAGAGAATATATATTCCCCAGCTTTGGGATGGTATGTTCTTTATATGTATATTAAGCCCATTTTTTTCTTGGGTTGCATTTATGTTTCTTGTATCTTTGTTTAGTTTATGTTTAGAGGATCTGTCCAGTTCTGTTAGAGAAGTGTTAAAATCCCTCGCTATTATATTGTTATACAGAATATCATATTGCTCAGCCTAAATAAGGTCTTTTTCATAAATCTGGAAGCATTTAGGTTGTTTGTATAAATATATAGAATTGAAAGGTCTTGTTGTATTGTCCCTTGACCAGTATGAAGTGATCATCTCTGTCTTTCTTAACTTTAGTTACTTTAAATCCACTTGTATCTGAAAATAAGATTGTGACCCCACCATTCTTCTGATATCCATTTGCCTGAAATGTTGTTTTCCATCTCTTCCTCCTGAATTTTGTTTTGCCTTTTGAGGTTAGGTATATTTCTTATAGATATGGATGGCTTATGGATGCTTTTTTACCCAATTAGCAAGCTTGTGCCTTTTCAGTGGGGGAATTTAAGCTATTTCCATTTATTGAGAGAATTGAAAAGTGTAGTAGAGTTCAACTCATCTTATTTGTTAAATTCTGTTGCTTATATCCTTTTGAAATTGTGCAAGATAAGTTTGTCCTTTAGTTTCTGGGTGTTTACTTTGCTGATGGTCTATTGTGAGGTTCAGTGTGGAGAACAAGTCTAAGAATTTCCTGTAGAGCTGGTCTATTTGTGGCAGATTTCCTCAGTGTATGCATATCAGTTAAATGTTTTATTTCTCCATCAATTTTATAGCTTAGTTTAGGAAGATATAGAATTATGGTCTTAAAATTGTTTTGTTTAAGAAGGTTAAAGGTAGATGACCATTCTCTTCTGGCTTAGAAACTTTCAGATGAAAAATCTCCTGTCACCCTGATGGATCTGTCCCTGTAGGTCAATTGGTGCTTACTACTGACTGCTTACAGAAATTTCTCCTTCATCTTGACTTTGGAAAGTTTCATGACAAGATGTCTTTGAGATGCTCTGTCTGTGCTGAGGTTTGATAGCCCTCTAAAAGGAATGTTTTAGAATGTTTGGTGATACTGGGAAATTTTGATTTATGATAGTCTCCAGTAGGGGTTTCCATTCCTTCGGGATATTCTTCTTCCCTTTCAGGCATAGTTAGAATTTGTATGTTTGAACACTCTTCATGAATCCCACAATTTCCTGAGTGAACATTCTGCTTTGTCTTTCTTCTTTTCTGTTTCTTTGACTACCTAGGTTAGCCCAAAAATTCTATCCTCTAGCTCTCAGGTTCTTTTTTCTCCATGGTCTAACCTATTTTTGATATTTTCCACTGCATCTTTACATTCCCTAATTATTTCTTTCATTTCCTTAAGCTCCTCCCTATCCTTTTTATATACTACATATTTCTTGTCCAACTTTTGGTTCTGTCTTTCCATTTTCTCATCCATTCTTTTTATCATTTTGGCCATCCATGCTTTAAATTCCCCTTCTGTCAAATTCTTTGTATGTGGAGTCTTCTGCAGTAGCTGCCTCATGGTCCCTTAGGGGAGTTGCTCTATTCTGGATTTTCATGTTGTCAGAATTTTTCTGTTGGTTTCTCTGCATGTGTATTTTCTTCTTGTTCACTTCCTTCCCCTATTTTTTCCTATCATTACTGCCTTCACTTTAAATTACATTGTCTCTGAGGTTAGGTGTTGAAGTGGCATGTTTACACAATATCTTCACTGTCCTTAGCCAGGGAGTTCATAAGGTCCATAGTGCAGCTACATAGTAGAAATAAATGAGCAGAATATCTCTTCAGCTGCAGTCCCCAGGGACATTCCCTTGCCCATTTGCTCCACCTTTCTTGCTGCTCATATTTCCCTACCATTCACAGATGATAAAAACATCCAATGGCTGGCACAGTGGCTTACACCTGTAATCCTAGCACTTTGGGAGGCTGAGGCAGGTAGATTGTTTGAGTTCACCAGTTTGAGACCAGCCTGCACAAAAGTGAGACCCTGTCTCTACTAAAAAAAAAAAAAAAAAACTGAGACAAGAGGATCCTTTGAGCCCGAGTTGGAGGTTGCTGTCAGCTACCCAGGGTGATAGCTTGAGGCTCTGTCTTCAGTAGTGTAGTAGTAAGCAGTACAAATGAAGGAAGAAAACATTGCATCAGGGTGAAATTTTCATTCTTCAAGGAAGGTGTCAGATCACAGAAATCTGCTTGTATTTATGGTTTGTTCACATTAGTAAGGCAAAGTGGTAGGCGGTTCCTGCTACTTTGTTAAACTAACAAGGTACTAATGATTTTCTAGTTTAAAAATGGGATATCTGTGTGATTTCTTTTGCTACTGGGGTGTCTTTAACTTCCATCAATTACCTGAAAGCAATAAGAATTTTGTCAGATAGTACAAAATACTTTAACCTTTCTATTCTGCAGTAAGAGAATGAGGCAATAGTTGAACTTCATAAGACTTTGGTTTTCCTGTCTGTGGCCTCCCACATGAGGATAAGCAGAGACATAGAGTCTAAAAAGTTCTTATCGAGAGATCGAGGTTAGTGAATTTTGCAAAGTCTATGAAGATTTGTTCTTGGAGAGAGAGGAAGGCTGTGCTGCATTCAATGTAGGAGGATTTTATTTGGAAACTTAGTACAGAGAAAGAAACAGTGGTATGTATGGGGGAAGAAGGGCAGGGTAGAGAGATTCCTCCTCTCACATTCTCTCCATCATCACCACGCCGGTACCAGAAACTCGTGTTCTCTGCTTATTCAAGGGTCAATGAGATTTATTTTTAAGCTTCAAGGAAATGAGTAATGTGCATTCTTTAATGCGTTCATGAAAAGAGGTAATAATTTTCTGGCACATTCAAACAAAAAGATTTGCCTAAGCAATAGCAGAATTGTGAAAGAAAGAAAAAGGCTCTGTGTTCAATATTAGAGATTATAGGTGGACTAGATAGAAACTACCCAAGAATTTCTAACCTGGTGGTCATTTACCTGTAGTATGTATATGAATAAGACTATACCGTGGTCTTCTAACTTGTTAGTAGCTCCTTGATCAACTGATTTCTGGAGAAGCTGAAAATTCTGATATATATTAGAGTGTTAAAATTAAAACATTTTCCTTTTAATTGAAAGGTTTTAAATTAAAAGGTTTTCTTTTTAACTTTCCTTTGATAGAAAGTTTGCAGATAATTTCTTATTTATGGAGGACAATCTGGCAAAATCCATTAACCATAAAAACCTATTTGCAATACCGCTTCAAGGTATTTCTTTCAGTTTCACTCCACACATACAAAATAATGTGGTTTGTAACATTATTTGTGGAAACCAAAGAGTGAAACAACCAAGTGTCCTGTATGTTATAGTCACTCTACCATACATCTCTAAAAGGAAACAAAGATTCTCTCTACAGAGTGATATGGGAAAATCTCCATCATATGTTGCAAACTGAAAAGAGTAAGGTATAGTATAGCTGATACAGTATATTAATTTATATATAAAAAATAAGAGATATAAAAATATAAAATATGCTAAAACATTTGTTTTTGCAGAAAGACTTGCTAAAAGGATACTTGAGTTAAAAAAAAAAATAGCTACAGGTGGAGACTGTTAGGGGTAGGTAGGGAGGAACAAATACAAGTGAAATTTATCAATGTATGCCTTTTTAATCTCATTTTATATTGTAAATATTTAAATGTTATTATTCAAAAAATAAGATAAAAATTGATAAATAAATTAGTGTTGGATTTTAATCTACTTTACTTTTGCCTTCTAGACCTAGGTAGAGTAAGTTCTTTGTGGTCAATTAGTGTTGAGAATTCCCCATAATACAATTACCTATCAGAACTATACTTTTTTTTTTTTTTTTTTTTTTTTTTTGCTTTGTTATGATAAAGATCCACATAAAAAACAATCATTTTTAAGGTCTACTCTCATTTTTTCCTGGTTATTCTGATTTTCCATTTTTTGTATCTATGAAAGAGTGAAACCCCAATCCCCCACTGCAATGAGGTGTGGTTATGTGCCTTTATTTCACTAACGAATTGTGAGTGAAAGTGGCATATCACTTCTAGAAAAAGGCATTCAATTGTGAGTGTAGCAATCCTTTACCCTTAGTGAAATTATTTTGGAAGCCCCCTATGAAAAGGAATTTTCCACCAGTTTGGTCCTTAAGTATGTTAGAGAACAAAGTTTCTTTAATGACCTTTTCTGAGTGTGCAACATGAGAGACATATAGAAAAGACAAAAGCTGAAGAGTATTTATTTGCAAAGGGTCATTAGCTTAAATCACAGAAGAATAGTCTTTGGTCTGAAGGCCCTGGGCTTACTCTGAGGCAGATATATGCAAATTTTTCTCGTCATTATTTGATGACACTACCCTTTATTTATTAATTTACTTATTTTCTTTATGCAACTTTATTGAGAAAAAATAAATCAATTACCTTCAGAGCTATTAGTTGATCACTCATCCATTGACAACTTGCATCATTTATTCAGTGCTATATTAAACATTGCATTGGAAGATAGAATAAGTAATTGCTCCAAGCATTCTAACAATTTAAATGAAAATCATAAAATGTTTGAGACTCTATTTTGGAATACAAAGGTGTTTGACTTCTGATTTCCATTCTCTGCAGAACAAGAACAGGTCATTCCTTTATTGACATGCGTAAAATATATCACATTTTCTGTTCTGCTGATGCTATAAATTCAAAACTAGTTCTCTAGCAACATCAGTTATAAGCATAAAGTATATCATGTAACCCAAAATTCCTAACAGTGGAAGCCTTAAACAAGAATGGGTGCTGCCTGAATAATGCTGCTTCCTTCGATGTGACAACTGAGCATCCATCTCCCTCTCCCTCGGGTGATTTCTTCAGCCTGTTAGAGCAGTGAGGAATGGTTTTATTCTCATAACCAAATTAGAGTGAAGACATTGGCCACATAATACACATGCTCCATTTAAAAAAAAAAAATTCTGGGTCTCGGGCAACTCTTCTCTTATAACTACTTTACAATTTCTAAAAGCAGTTATTGTCCAAAGCTGGAAGAACTTAAGTCTTATTGGATGAGCATGTAAATGAATGGAAGGAGACAGACAAAAAATAAAATTAAAAAAAAAAATGAGGTGTGATAGGGGAGCAGCCAGATAAGAAAAATCAAGAAGGGAACAGTATATTAAAGTTTATTCCAGCCGTAAGGCAGGTTATTTTGTCTTTGAGGTGGCATCCCATGGCATGCTTCTGAGTCCATTCCCAAGATACTCTGCTGTATTTATCTCTGTCTCTTTTACAGATCTGTGTAATCTCTAGCACTAGGGGGTTATCTGGGTTTGGATCACGTAACAGTGAACAAATGGATAAAAGAACTTTTGAAATAGTTAAAGCAGGAGATCAATGTGATCTTAGAATATTGAGACAAATGCTGCCATGACTGTTAATATCTGCATGATAAATTCTTGTTGTAAATGCAACCTTAGGTGGTTTGAAGGTGGTAGTCAGTAAAAAAATGAATTGTCAAAAAGAATGCACCACCTTGATAAGGTCTGTCATTAGGTCCCATAATTGTGGCTGCCAGTGAAACATATCATCCCCAACTGGACCTGCAGAACATTGTGTTGGAGGGTCATGGGCCAAATCACTAAGTTCCTTACTAATCCATTTTAGCGCCATAGTCTGTGCTTTTTGTCTGGCTCCTCACTGTCCTGGTGTGTGCTCAAAGGTGCAGCCCAAACTCTTGATTATCTGGGCAACAGGGAAGGATTGTCTGGTCTCACACTGGCTCTGCCAGACACAGGTGTAGAGGGGCTGGGGCCTCGCTCAAGCTGCAGCCTCAGCCTACTCCCGAAGCAGGAGCTGGTGCCTCCCTGGCCCTATGGGGCTCACACACACAACACCAACACTACTCTTTAAATTTAACTCTAAACAAACAGAAATTGTTGACTGGAAATATATTTCAACTAGGAGATAATGGACTGATGAGTGGATTTCTCTGCTCAAATCCTTGATTAGTTATCTTTCTCAAAGTAAATTAATTACTAAACAATCTCCTAAGAGTTAGCATTACTTGATCATCCCTGGAAGACTGGTATCTTCAGAATACAAGGAAAATATCAAGACTTTAGGTCTACATATTGTAAGCTTACACTCTGACTTATTTTATCCTGCTGAACAAAGTAGTAGCATCTTGAGATGAAGCCTTGAGCTGACCACTCTCAAATTACAGCATTCCATATAATATACAATGCAAAGAGTTGATGAAATTGTCGCTTTCACAATAGTAAAAATTTTAAAAAGCCTACTAAAGACTACACACCTATCATACATAACGCTAAATTTACATACCATTTTATAGTATTTTTAAGAAGACAATTAACATAGGAAATATATGATCAATAAGACTATCAGCATACAGAATTAAATGAACTTCTATTCAAGATGAACATTAGCTAAATCTTCCTAACACAACTCACTGACCAGATTGGTCTTTGAAGGTTTACAGGCAAAAAAATAGTTCACATCTGACAAGGTTTACAAGGGAAAAGGAGTTCTATAAAAGCTCCAGTTTAATAAAAGCACACAAAAGTGCTGCTCAGTGTTTCTTACGTTCATAAAGCTCAATTAGGTTGTCAAAATTAAAAAGAGACTTAGCACAAGTCAAATTTCCTCCTTTCAAGGTAGCACTCAATATTTCTTCTGAATTTTATGAGTTGTTGCTGAAGAAGAGAGGAAAGATGAAGAGAGTTGAATTGGAACATTCAAGGAATCATATATTCATAGAGTTTAAAAATCTGCTTAGCTATTTATAGGCACAGATGTTTGAGAGATAAATTACATGTTCTACCTACAAAGGTAAAAATAAATACAGAATTTATCTTCTTATACTTGTTCCAGTATTTTCCCCCATGTATGAATCATCAAAACCTTTTAATGAGGTCTTTCTACTCATTCGAGTAGCAATGATACATCAATAGAGTATTGAGGAGTGAGCTTCACTCAATAGGCAAGACAAAAAGAATTTACATTAGCTTCAGGCTACCTGGTTAAATCACTATGGCCATAGTGAAAGATGTGATGCATCTTCAGTTTATGACTATGAACATAGTTTATGACTATGGACTGTCAATATCATTAGTCTTTTTTCAGTTTATAATTTTAACCTTTAGAAATATTCCTATCAGAACTAAAGGGGAAATGAACCATTCTTTGAACAAAGCCAACTCTCTAAACCATAGTAATTCCTATATTTACTGCACGCCAGCTATGAATTAAATGTGCTGTAGTAACATTACTGACAAATTCTAAAAACATGTCCATTCCTGGGTCATTAAAGATAGCTTATTTGTTTACCTGCCTTCTAAATTTGCCCTGAATTTGGGCTTATGTACATTTCTATGTGTTGGATTTCAGTTCCATCTTCTCTTTTTCTACACTTATTTTTCTTTTCTGTATTCTATTTCATGTGATTTTTTTAAGTACATGGAGAAACACATTTGTGGTCTTTATCATCTTGCTCCTCCAACTCTTCTTCCTCTTCTTCTTTTCTCCCCTTTCCTTTTTTCTTCTTTCCCTGTGTTCCCTCTCACATTTCTCTCCTTTTTCTCCTTCTGCTCCTCCCCAACTGTTTCCCCTCCTTTCTCCCCATTGTGCCAGATGTGCAATTCCTGTTCAGTGGCAGTATCACTGAGGGAAATTAAGGAAATTAAACAAGAAAACAGCTGATTAGAGTTCTGATGACAGATCTGCTGATGAAGCAACATGGTTTGTTTAGACTCTCATTTACAACTTATAACAGCCAATGTCATGGAGTAAATATAACAAAGAGCTTTTATTTGTATGTGTGTGGGGGAGTACAACTACATGAGCATGCCCATATTTAGACAGCTTGAAAATCACACAAGAGAATATTACCAGTTTTACACTTAAAATCTTCCAGGAAAAGAAGAATACTTTCTCTGGCAACTGAATAGAGAAAAATGCAATTTTCACATGAAATCTATGACTTGGGGAAAAGGGAAACATTAATACCAAATATGGTTACTGTATAATTATGCTAAACAAGGTTGAGTATCTCCTTTTTACTTTTCAGTTAAAGTTTTATTCTCAGAGCAGAGTTTCTAAACCTGTCAGCAGCTGCACAAACACTATCCTCACTTCATTTAAAGACAGACTCCCATCAAAAGATGACTTCTTGAACACCTTGTGGTCTTATAATAATGAAAAATACAAGGTAGTGACTGCAAGATGTCAGATAATGAGTCCAATGATTTAGAACCATTGATGATTTATTTTAATGTATTTTGGAAAAAAATGTGTTTTGAGTACATTTCACAAGCATTGAACACAAAAACCAAACACAACAAAACACGGCTGCAGTATCTGAGTTACTATTAATAGATATAATTTTCCTCTACATAGTTTAGATGAACAGCCTTTTTGTCACATCATTCATGCAAATGCTTTAAACAACAGTAGAAACTGTGGATAGTAGTATACAGCCCATATATTATGGGAGGGGGAAGTAAAAGGGGACAACTAGGGACAAAGAAACAATTCTGGTTGCCTATCGCCTATAATGAAACCATATTCTTTCCTCCACTTCTGTAATTTTGTAAAGTGAGACTATCTCAGCTTCCAAAATACCAACCCTTCTTTTAACCACAAAATTAAATGTTATCAACAAAAAAATCACCTTGAACAGTTGTTTTCCCAGAGAATTGCTAAAATCATTGTAATTATTCAATTACTCTTTAATTTATGTCATCTATCTACTATACAGAAAAGACCACTGCAGTAAATGCCAAGGATCTATGAAGAAGTCTCAAATCCTCTATTCATTTGTAGTAGAGGAGAGAAAAGATCAAGACAAAGATAGATACTAATGAGACTTGTGTAGAAAACTATAGCTGATCTGTCATCTGTCATGACATAGTGGCCAGAAGTCAAACTCGACGTTAGGCAAACTGGGTCTATTCAAGACCTGTGTGACCAGAGAAAAGTTATTTAAACTCATCTATAAAATGAGATAACATTCAATTTGAAAATTTTCAATTAGGGTTGAAATATATATGTTGCCTTAAAAATGCATGGCATGTCAAGAGCCCTTCATCCTGCCTGATCTATATAAATGGACATTCAACATGTGCTACTCATATGTGATTAAAGTCGTGTTGGTAATGCTGTAAATGTTTCTAATTACAACATTTAATGATAAGAATTTTTTTTTTATTAAATCATAAACACATAGATCATGTATATATTAATGCATTTATGGGGTACAATGTGCTGATTTCATATAGAACTAGGAACGCTTACATCGCACTAGATATTATATACCTCGTCTCATTTACTTAATTATTGTGTTAAGACATTTATACTCTATGCTTACTAGATCCAACATGTACCCATGCATTATGCACCATAGGTATTATCCCACCATTCACCCTCCCTTAATTTGACCTCCCCCTTGCTCTCTCATCCCTCCTTCCTCCCTCCTTCATCTTGGGCCATAGTTGTGATCTATTCTTCATATGAAAGTGTGAGTGATTATAGATTGGTTTCATAATAGTAGTGAGTACTTTGGATATTTTTTTCTTCCATTCTTGAGATACTTTACTAAGTAGGATATGTTCCAGCTCCATCCATGTAAATGTAAAAGAGGTGAAGTCTCCATCATTTTTAAGGCTGCATAATATTACATGGCATACATATACCACAATTTATCAATCCATTCACGGGTCAATGGGCACTTGGGCTTCTTCCATGACTTAGCTATTATGAATTGAGCTGCAATGAAAAATATGGTGCAAATAACTTTGTTATAAAGTGATTTTTTGTCTTTTGGATATACACCAAGTAGAGTAATTGTAGGATCAAATGGCAGGTCTACTTTTAGATCCCTGAGTATTCTCCATACTTCTTTTTAAAAGGGACATATTAGCTTGCATCCCACCAACAGTGCAGAAGTGTTCCATTTTCTCCAAATCCACATCAACATCTGTAGTTTTCCTATTTTGTTATGTGAGCCACTCTTACTGGAGTTAGATGACATGTCAAAGTGGTTTTGATTTGCATTTCTCTGATGATTGAATATGATGAGCATTTTTGTGTGTATGTATAGGCCATGCACCTATCTTCTTCAGAGAAGTTTCTGTTCAAGTCCCTTGCCCACAATGACCTGGGATTACTTGTTCTTTTCTTATTAATAAGTTTGAGTTCTCTGTGGATTCTGGTTATCAAACCTTTTCAGAAGCATAATCTGAAAATATCCTTTTCTATTCTGAGGGCTGTCTGCTTGCTTTAATTACTGTGTTCTTGGCTGTGCAGAAGTTTTTAGTTTGATCAGATCCCAGTAATGTATTTTTGGTGTTGCTTCAATTGCCTGGGTGTGGGGTGAGGTGGGGGGGTCCTCCTCCCAGGCCAATTTCTTCAAGTGTTTCTTCTGCACTCTCTTCAAGAATCTGTATAATTTCATGTCATAAGTTAAAACATTTTATCCAGTGAGAGTCAATTTTTGTTAATGGTGAAAGGTGTGGGTCCAGTTTCAGTCTTCTACAAGTCGCCAGCCAGTTCTCCTAGCACCATTTGTTAAATAGGGAATCTTTCCCACAATTTATATTTTTGATGATCTTATCAAAATTCAAATGATAATTAGTGTCTGGGTTCATCTCTCGGTTCTCAATTCTGTTCCATACATCTACCTCTCTATTTTTGTGCCAGTACCATGCTGTTTTGATCACTATACATTTATAGTATCGTTTGAAGTCTGGCAGTGTGATTCCTCCTGATTTGTTTTTATTTATGAGTAATATCTTGGCTATTCGAGGTTTTTTTCTGGTTACATATAAAACAAAGTACTATTTTTTCCAGATCTTTAAAGTATGACAGTGGTGCTTTCATAGGAATTGCATTGAATTTGTAAATTGCTTTGGGTAATATGGACATTTTAACAATGTTGCTTCTTACCAGCCATGAGCATGGTATGTTTGTCCATTTGTTAACATCTTCAGCTATATCTTTTCTCAGAGTTTCATAATTCTCTTTAAAGAGATCTTTCACGTCCTTTGTTAGGTAAATTTCCAAATATTTCATCTTCTTTGGTACAATTGTAAAGGGAATAGAATCCTGGACTGTTTTTTCGGCTTGAGTATTATTGGTATATATAAAAGCTACTGATTTGTGAGTATTAATTTTGTATCCTGAGACGCTACTGTATTCCTTGATCACTTCTAAGAGTTTTGTAGTTGAATCCCTGGGGTTTTCCAGATATACAATCATATCATCTGCGAAGAGTGAAAGTTTGATCTCCTCTGACCCTATTTATATACCCTTGATTGCCTTCTCTTGACTGATTGTGGTGGCTAAGATTTCCATTACAATGTTAAAAAGCAGTGGAGACAATGGGCAACCTTGCCTGGTTCCTGATCTGAGTGGAAATGTTTCAATTTTATTCCATTCAATATGATATTGGCTATGGGTTTGCTGAGATGGCCTCTATCAGTTTAAGAAAAATCTCTTCTATACCTATTTTCTTAAGTAATGATAAAAATGTAAATCCACAATAAAAATAAATCTAATTAGCACCTCAAGGTGTTAGTCATGCTTTGACTTTTTAAACATTTTAGTTTTTATTTTTAACATATTTAATTCAAATACTTTTTTGTAATGAATTTAATTTTAGAAGTTTTGTATTCAAATTTGAAAATGTGACAAAAGACAATACTTTTTCTGACAATACCTGATGCCTGAAATGACACTACCAAAATTTTAGTCATATATGTTCTCAATTTTATCACACCAGCTGAATAAGTCATTTGGTAGGAAAGACTACAATTGCTAACTTTTTCCCTACACTATAGAGAGACATTTCTAGGAATATTCTTTTATGGCAGTTGTTGGCATATGTTATAGATTGGAAGTAGGGGGCCAACCAATATTATCATGTAAGGCAATAAAAGGAAAGCTATTGTTTTTCTTAAACACAGAACTTTAATATTTTAGCAGAAGGTAGTGTGAGTTAATCTATATATTTAAATGTTTTTTTACACTATCAATATTTCATCAGTCTTTATTTTCTATGTGTGGGTATAACAAAAAGTCTTCTATAATGTATCAATGCATTGTAAAATCAACAGTGATAAATATGGTGGTACAGATAATAAGTGGCATAAATGAGTACAGAGGAAGAAGACAATTATAAGAAAATGGGGAATGATGACTAGAAAGGCTATTGCAGGTCTAATTTTAATCAACAAAGAATGACTTGTTCATTGCCCAGCCTCACATCTGCCCTTCTGTTCTCTGATGTTGAAATTTTTTATCCTGAAAACTCTATTTCCCTGAATCCAGTTATTTTTTTCTTCTACTTTCTCTCAATAGCAGGGACTGAAAGGGGATAACAAAGGAGGGAGAAGCACTGTGGTCTCTAGGTGTCATTACTGGCTCGTTACTCAGGCAGCAGTTCCTTTTTTCTTTTTCCTCTTATTTATCCAACATTTTTATAACAAATTCCTCGTATTTATTTCCCTTTTTTTGAAATATTTTAATGATTTCTGACTTTTTAAGAGGCTGAGCTTAGCCTTTTTTTCTGAACTCCTTAAAATTTGTCTCCTACAAATTTAATGTGACATTTGAGTCTGATTTTGCCCAGACTCTTCTAAATATTATTGTTGATTTTTAAATTTTACCAAATTAATGTAGGTGTACAAGTTTAAAATGAATAATAAAAGTCTTTAGAAAGAGTATTTCTACTTCCTCCAAGTGATTGATATTTAAGAGGTAGCTCTTTGAATGAATAAGGCTAGTTCACCCTCTATTATAGGTAATGACTTTCTTCTTCCTAAGTCTTGCTCTGTTGCCCTAGGTAGAGTGCCAGTGCCGTGGCATCATCATAGCTCACAGCAACCTTAGACTGTGGGGTTCAAATGATCCTTTTGCCTTAGCCTCCCAAGTACCTGGACCTACTGGTGCCAGCCATGATGCCTGGCTAAGCTTTCTATTTTTAGTGGAGACAGGGTCTTGCTCTTGTTCAGGCTAGTATCAAACTTGTGAGTGCAAGCAATCTACCCTCCCTGGCCTTCCAGAGTGCTAGGATCATAGGCATCAGCCTCCAAGCCCAGCCCTGGTAATGATTTTCTTGGTGAAGTCTTTTTAATTTTTCAACTCTTCCCATTTATATTCTTCCACAAAACTCACACATAATACGGAATTTTTAAGGAACTTCCCATTAATTTTAATTTTATATCCATCCAATTCTAAGCTTTGTGGGCTTAATGGGAAGCTCACAAATTGCCACTCACATGGATCAAAGGGAGGTTCTCTAAATCTGCAAAGTGAATCTAAGCAAATTCATAATCTCCATCACCCACTCTGGAGCATAAGAAAAAAACTTGCTCTACTCATGGCATTATCTTAGAGGTTGCTAAATTTGGCATCAAGCCTAGAATTCACTATCTTTCCAGGGTGAAATAAATCACTTAGGTCAAGCCTTGCTCCTGGGACCACTTCTCAGCAGGCATTCCTCAGATCTGATACAGTGAACTGCTATTCCCTAATGCCAGTGGCAGCAAATTCTTGCCACATTACTCAGAATGAAAAATAAGTAGAAAATAAAAATCATGTGTTTGAGCTGACAAATGGTTTAAAATAGTCACATACATATTCAAAAGAGTAGATGTTAAACATACAATTTGTGTGAGTTTTTAAGAAAAAAGATGATAACACTACATTTTGCTCATTTGTTTTAGTTTTCTTTATTTACATTTGCAAACCATTCTAGGCTATGTCCCTAGATTGGCAGAAATTATCCTTATTCAATCACTTCTTTGTGGAAAAAAAAATGTGCAAAGTTCTGCTGCTTTCATTGACAACAAAGTGTTTAAAATTACAGATGCTTACAAAACTAGCTTTCATGTTAAGTTCTGGTTTAAAATTTTTCATTTACTTTGTCATGATTTGATTTAGGTGGATTCTTGAAAAACAGGAAAACAAAGACTTAACTTCACGTGTACATTATACCTGCTGCAAACTGACCAACTGCCCTAAATATTACAATTTGGCCTAAACTATTTTGGCATACATAGTGCTTATATTCTCTCTGTTTATAATGATAGCTGCCACAATGGATTTTTGCAAGGGTAACTAAATATTCCTCTGCAATCTGGCCACCAGGATATAATGCAAGGAAGCTTCACAACATATATTTACAAAGCATCCTTTAACAAGCACTCCCTGAATAGTTTAAGCAGCCTGATTATTAAACTTGGGGAATCCTGTTATCTTAAGACAGACATAACAATTTCCTAAGACAAGGATCTAGGACCCTCAGAATCAGACTCAGGCAACTAGAAACCAAAATCTTATCGTTAAAATCCTTAAGACTTACACCATACTAAAAATACCAGCTACCAGCTTTGCAAGATTTTTATAATTTAGTCAATCCACATGTCTTGAATGCATTTAATTACACCAATGAGAGCCAATAAACAACCTAATATTCAGCGTGCTAATAAGAAAAAGCCTCAATGTTGAGCAAAAGCCATAGATGTTGGCCAAGGCAGAGACTGATGAAGCATTTCTACCAAGTGCCTCAGGAGACAGCTGTCCTGAAATAATGATAGAGAGTGGAAGTGAAGCTTAACCTAACCTGAACTTTCTTAGATTCACATTGTTTATACTGAAATATGTTAAGGTAAATTACAGGTATTATAATATAATCTTATTTATCTCTTGACTTCTATTTGAAATATAATCTTCATTTTGTGAAGTTTTTAAATTCCATGTATCTGTGCTCTAAAGTATTGGCTGTTATAGAAGATAAAAAGAAAAAAATCTGAATGGATTAACATAAACACAAACCCCATTTTCTGTGAAATACTTATTATTGTCCAAAGGGAATGTATTTTGTGGTTTGAAGAAAGCTTTACCATGGTAACATGCAGACTGATTTTGCATCAGTATAAAAATAGATTTTAATTTTTCTCTTTTATAAATAGGGTAGAAATATTTCTGGATTTGGCATGGTTGCTAATGAGAAGAAAACTTAAACCTAAGATAGGCTTTGCTTCAAACATGTTAACAGTTTTATTCACTTATTGAAAATCTTTGAGATTTCCAAAGTTTGTGTGAGGTAGAAACGGATTTGATGATAGCTATAAAAATTTGGCAGTCAATATTTCTATGGGACATTTTCTTTATTTTTGTTTGTTCATATTTTTAAATTCACACGAGAAAAAAATGCATGTTAACTATCATTTGAAAAATTGCTACTCAAAAGAGCAGCCTGCTGGCCTTTACCTGAGAGCTTGTTAGAAAAGCATATTGTTGGGCTTACCTAAGGCTTAGGGTATCCCAATGACTGGAATAGGCCCTGCTATGTAAGAGTTAACAAGCCCTCCAGGTAACTCTGAAGCCCATAAAAGTGTGGGAAGCTCTGATCTGAAAGTTACTGAATTTCTCCAGTCACTTCTCAGTATTCACATTAAATTCATTAAAGTGAAAGGTAGCCTTTTAAAATACTATTGGGGGGAGGTGGGTTGAGTGAGGGGTATTGGTGAGAATACACTTGTGG
>CAUYPK010098485.1:0-14615 GCA_963574355.1 Loris lydekkerianus | reverse complement strand
AGGGAGGGAAGTGGGACTTTGGTGTGTGCCACACCTTTTGGGCGCAAGACACGACTGTAAGAGGGACCTTACCTAAAAAATGCAATCAGTGTAACCTGGTTTATTGTACCCTCAATGAATCCCCAACAATAAAAAATAAAGAAAAAAAAAAAAAAGCCCCACCTTTCCCGTAAACAGGGTGTGCTGGGTGATGTTAGAATTGAACACCAAAGACCCTGGCTGAGAGAAGGTGTTGTTAGACAAGGTCCAGAGGTCACCGGGGGCTCCTGCCACATCAGACCTTTGTCATCAGGAAGGATGCTGGGGCACCATGCAAGACACCTGTGCTTCCGGACCCAGGTTCACCAGACCAGAGCTGGCCGAGGAGCAGGAATGACCTCCGCCCCCCTCCTCTCCTCCCAGAGTCTCCAGGGCTCTGAACTGGCAGAGCCCTTGCTAGTTGGTAGTGCAGGGTCCCCAAACCCTTGAGGGTGTGAGTGTGTCCTAGAGGTTCCCAGCCTCTTCCTGGTCTGGCTCCTCACAGATGTGTCCTAAACTACAAGGGGGTTCGGGGCTTGTTACCCACTGCACAGACAGACAGCAATTGAGATAAAGGATTGTCAGGGAAGAAAGCAAGGTTTAACATAAAAGACGCCTGTAGGGAGAGTGGGGGATCCACCTCAACTCCTCCTGCTCACTGAGGGCAAGTGCAGGCTCTTTAAAGAGGGGCCTTGTACCCTGGGGAAGGTTGTGTTGAAGGTGACAAGGGCCCACGTGCTTAGGGCCAGGTTATGGGGTGTGGGAAGTCTTGGCATCAGAAATTCTGGGCAGGGGCCTTTGGAGTCTCAAGTCTTTTTCTTGTAGAATTTCACCATTTTTGGAAAAACAACTCAAAAAGGTCAAGTAGTATCAGGCTCTGCCTGTTAAGCCACGCTGGCCTCAGAATCTAAAACTCGAACAGGAGACGATTATAAAACCACATGGGGCCACTGGAATCTGTCCTCAGAGCTGGTCACAGATGTCTGGAAGCACCTGCAGGGTTCCACACCCACAACGGAATGACCAACGTATCTTCTAACAGGCTTCTTCCAACACCTCCCTGGCCTCAGGAACTGACACCACCTTCCAAATTCTTTAGGCCAAAATACTGAGAACTGTGCAGAATTTCTTTCCAAAAACATATCCCAAATCTGATCATTTCTTACCACCTGTGTTGCTACAATCTGGAGCCAAGCCTGTGGTGCTTACCCGGACGGCGGTCACGTTTTCACTTCGGCTTCTTGACATTCATTGTCCACCGAATCGCTGGAATCACTTTGAAAAACTTGAATCCCTTGTGACTCTCCTTCTTAAAAATTTACAAAGTATCCCACTGAAATTAGAGCAACATCTGAATCCATGCAAGGGGCTCAGAAGCCCGGCCACGGACCTCCGCCTGCCTTCCGTGCAGCCATCCTTCGCCTCTGCATGGTGGCCTTCTGCTCACATGGGGCTGCGCTCACTGGCGGCTCACCGAGGCCCCATCCTTTCCTGCCTGCAGCAGAATCCACCCACCCTACCCCATCTCTGCAGCTGCCGCTCTCTGCCTGCTGTCCACGCTTCTCCTTAGAGGGGGCACTGCTGTGGATTTACATTTAAAACTGTAACTCTAGTCAGGACATGGCCAGGCATGTAGCTGGCACTAGGTATCATATTTTTTTGTGTATAATGCACACATTTTGCCCCAATTTTTGAGGGAGTGAGGAAGCCCAGCAGGCCTTCAGGGCCTCCATGCCCTTCTGCCTGTGCCCACTGGATGCACAGGGTTCCAGCCTGGGAGGATCTGGGATCTGGTGGGAGTGGGCTGGGGTGGCCTCTGCTGAGAGCCACAATCAGCAGGGGCATGGTGGAGGGCTGGAGAGGTGGGCAGGGCCAGGCGGGGCAAGGGCAGAGAGTGGCTGTGCAGAGGGGTTCCCCATGCAGTCCCCAGGAACCCACCTGGCTGCCTGTGAGCCAAATGGCCTTGAAAGCTCCTACCACATGGGTTACACACATGGCCATCTTGGCCCAGGCCCCCCACATGGTGGGGAGGAAAGGGCTCCAGGGAGAGAGGGAAGGGGCAGCCTTCACAGGGTGGGCTTCTGCAGGGGGACGCTGTGGTCTGCATCTTTACTAGGGCAGTGCTGACCTCCCCAGAGGCACCTCTCCCAGCCAGAGCCGGCAACTATGTCAAGGGATGTTTTCCTGAGAGTTGGGCCAAAACTAGTACATGAGAGTGACTTTCACATGACAAAATACAGTAGGTGCTTCTTGTTTGATTAAGATAGAATTAGAGGGCAATTAGAAACATGATCTAATTTCTTCCCAGTACAAAGCTCTGTGAGAAATCAAACAGTCACTCGTCACTCATCTCCATGGTCACAGCCTCAATTCTGTGTCAACATAATCAAGATGGACATGGTTCCACCATCTCGGCATCATCATTTTTATTTAAAAAAACCTCACAAGTGCACCTTGGAAATACCTATCATTTTTCCTAGATCTTGTGGATATATAGACAAGGAACCAGTCTAAATATCCATCCCTGAGAGCCTGGAAACATTGTGGTAATTCATACAGCGGGCAATGATATAGGTGATAAAATAAAGTGCATTTGCTGACGGTAAAAAGATTTTCAACAAATGTTACTAAAAGGAAGAGAAGCAAGACCCAGCTCTTTGGATAATTATTCTGTTGCTGTAAATAAATACATATGTGTGCTTCATAATCATATATATATAAGGGACTAGGTTCGTGTAATTTTTTTTCCCAAAGAATTCTTGTTAGCCCATTTCAGTGATTGTTTTTGGGGTGAGGAAAGACTGGGGAGTTAAGTTTTTCCATTCAGGTTTTTGCGGGTTGCCTTTCTTAGTGACATTAAGCACATTTGCAATGTTGCCTAATCATCACCACTGTCCATCTCCACACGTTCACGCTTCCAAGCTGAAAAACCCTGTGTCCACATAACAATAACTCTCCATTTTTCTGTCTCCACCCCTAGTTACTTCTATTATACTTTCCGTCTCTGTGAATTTGGCTACTCTAGATACATTCACTTTTATACCTTTCATTGCTATTTGCACTGTCTAACTATGTGCATATGTTACTTTGGTTATAAATGTCAACACAGGTTACCAGGGCAAAAGGATTTTGGGCCATTTTATTCTCCACTTTCACTTCTTTGTTTTAAAATTACCCTCATAAATGTTCTTCTCCGTGGTCTCATGGAAAGCAGAAAAACTGAATGTACCTGGGCGAGAGAAGCAGCGGATGCGCCATTTCTTTCAAATCGCAGGAAAACCCTAATTTCTGTATAATTCCCAATGATACTTTGTTGCCTGTTAGACAGTTTACTGACTACACCGTGGAAAGAGATTATTGCTACACTAATTTTCTATGATTAATTAAGTTGAATTTCCTTGTAACAAGCTGGTTGGAACATTAAGTCATGAAACATGAGAGATTTACTTCATAACTTTTGGTACAACTGTTGAGCTATCTTAATAAATAAAAGAGATTGTTATATTAAACTAGTAGAAAACAATAGAACTACTTGCTTAATTGCCACTGGCTGCAAGTGTCATTTATAAAATTACTACGTTTCTAAGGTATTTATCCTAAGGAAACAAAGTATCATAAGAAATTTCTATAAGCACAAATGTTCACCATGACTTTGCTTTCAATATTCATTATTATTATTATTATTTTATTATTAAATCATAGCTGTGTACATTAATGCAATCATGGGGTACCATGCGCTGGTTTTATATACAATTTGAAATATTTTCATCAAACTGATTAACGTAGCCTTCATGGCATTTTCTTAGTTATTGTGTTGAGACATTTATATTCTACATTTAGTAAGTTTCACATGTACCCTTGTAAGGTGCACCATAGGTGTGGTCCCACCAATTACCCTCTCACCCCATCCTACTCCCCTCCTCTCCTCTCCACTCCCTCTTCCCTTCCCCATATTCTTGGGCTATAACTGGGTTATAGCTTTCATATGAAAGCTATAAATTAGTTTCATAGTAGGGCTGAGTACATTGGATACTTTTTCTTCCATTCTTGTGATACTTTGCTAAGAAGAATATGTAAACATGAAAGAGGTAAAGTCTCCATCTTTCTTTAAGGCTGCATAATATTCCATGGTGTACATATACCACAGTTATTAATCCATTAGTGGGTTGATGGGCACTTGGGCTTCTTCCATGACTTAGCAATTATGAATTGGACTGCAATAAACACTCTGGTAGAAATATCTTTGTTATAATGTGATTTTTGGTCTTCTGGGTATATGCCTAGTAGAGGAATTGTAGGATCAAATGGCAGGTCTATTTTTAGATCTCTAAGTGTTCTTCAAACATCTTTCCAAAAGGAGCGTATTAGTTTGCATTCCTACCCACACTGTAGAAGTTTTCCCTTTTCTCCACATCCACGCCGACATCTCTGGCTTTGGGATCAATATTTCATTTAATGTAAACATTATGAGGATGACAAAGTAAATTGTCCCGTCTCACTCAGTGGATTAAAAATGAGAGCTAACAAGAATTTATAGTGATGTCATCAATTATTTCAGGATTGAGCAAATAAAGCAGATCACATGATGTTTCAGATATTACGTTTGTAACTATTAAAAGAATTCATCCAGACTGACATTTATTTAATGAACAATGACCTAATTGCCTGCATCAGAGACCTGCTTCCCATCTTCATCCTTCCTGGCCTGGTGGAAACTTTCAGCCACGTCCGCCTCTGTTGAAGCTCCCCTCTGTCCTGCCTGCAGCGTCTCTCTGGGGCTGTCCCTTGTGTCAGCTGGTGGCTGCCCCTTCTCAGTTCACACTTTTGGTTTCTCAGACTCGAGTTATTTGCCTCTTTCCTCACGGTTTTGCCTTTAGCTGTTGTTTCCCGTCACTCCACACCCTGGGTGTGGAATCCTCTCCCAAGGCATAGTTAGGACACACCCTCCGTCAACACTTTATCAACAGAAATGTGCTAATTGCTCACATGATACGCCAAGTCTTGGTGTAAGGCAGTGGGGCAGCCATGAGGAAGGGAAGCAGCCTCATTGCTGACATGGAGGAGGTTTGAATGGTCTGGACAGAAGATCAAACCAGCCACAACATTCCCTGAGCCACAGCCTGATCCAGAGCAAGGCCCTGACTCTCTTCAATTCTGTGAGGGCTGAGAGAGGTGAGGAAGCTGCAGGAGAAAAGCATGACCTTAGCAGAGTTTAGTTAATGAGGTTTCAGGAGAGAACCTGCCTCTGTAACATGAAGGTGCCAAGTGAGGCAGCAGGGGCTGAGGAAAAAGCGGCAGCAAGCTGTCTAGGAGATTTAGCTAAGATGGCTGCACTGAACAGATCCGAGTATAGATGAAACAGCCTTTTCCTGGAAGAAGATGCCATCTAGGACCTTGATCACTAGAGCGAGAAGTCAGTGACTGACCACAAGGCTTCAAAGGCCAGGCTGAGTCTCTTGCTGTGGGTGAAGCAGCTGGTGACTTCACCTTGAATTCACTGCTCGCCCACCTCTCTGAAAACTCTAGGGCCCCTCAGGGTTACGTTAAATCTATTCTGCCTGGATGACAATACATCTGTTCACAGTACGGTTTACTGAATATTTTAAGCCCAATGTTGAGACCTACTACTCAGGAAAAAAAAAAAAAAAAGAGAGAGAGAGAGATTTCTTTCAAAATATTACTGCTCAGTGACAGTGCACCACTCAAGAGCTCTGGTGGAGAAATACAAGAAGATTGATGTCATCCCTGCTATCACAACATCCACTCTCCAGCCCAGGGCTCAAGAAGCATTTTCAACTTCTAAATTTTAATATGTAAGAGACATATTTTTAAGGCTATTGCTGCCATAGAACAGTGGTTCCTCTGATTGATCTGAAAATCTTCTGGAATCTTCACCCTTGAGACTATTTGTGTTCAGAATACCTTGATTCACGGCTGCGTGGAGACGCCACACGTGGCCGGGAGGTTTGCACTGCTGCTTTCTCAGGGATGCTGCCACAGCACATCCCAACTCACGACCTCTCCACCTACATGGGCTTTAGTTCTTGTCAGTGGTCATGGATGGAGGGCCATCGTCCCAGACATCTCCAACATATAATCTTACCACGAAGCTACCCCTTTGCTGTAAGTCAGTGGCTCTCAACCTTCCTGATGCCGTGACCCTTTAATACAGTTCCTCATGTTGTGGTGACCAACCCCCAACCATAAACCATTATTTTCGTTGCTACGTCATAACTGTAATTTTGTTACATGAATCATATGTTATGTGAATCATAATGTAAATATCTGATATGCAGGATGTATTTTCATTGTTACAAAGGGGTCACTACCCACAGGTTGAGAACCGCTGCTTTAAGTGAGTCAGAAAACCAGATAAAGCACATCCAGAGGGAAAAAAAGCACATAATGAGAAGGAACACCCCACAGTGTAGGACAGACAGCAAACTGAGACTCTCAAGTTCTAGTGACCCTCTACAAAATCAGGCCGTTTTCTTCTTAGTGAGAAAACTAAGCTGTGTTGTAATAACTGAGACTTGGTTAAAGATAATGAAAGAGATGACCATTCATTTATAGTGTTGATTCATTGCCTTTTTACAAAATTGAGCTGAGATTCACATGAGGTAAAATAACTGCTTTAAAGTGCACAGCTTAGCGGTGTTTTGTACACGCGTGATGCTGTATAGCCAATACCTGCTCCAAGTTCAGAACCGACCCCAACACCCAGCTGGGGGAATGTTGTGACCTGTCCCTTTAGCGACACTGAGACTCTACGGGTCAAAACCCCCACGGTGGTTATGATGCAGTTAGTTTCGACCTGCATCTACATGAACTGTCGGCCAGTTCTCAACTGTCCCTCGGCACATACTAGGCATCCTGTTTCTGTAAAATAGAAAATAGAAAAATTAGACCAATGTGATGGTCTACTTGGGAGACTGAGGCAGGAAGATCACTTGAGCCCAGGAGTTCAAGGCTGTAGGGAGCTAGGAAGACACCACTGCACTCCAGCCTGGGTGACAGAGCGAGATCTTATCTCACACACAAAAAGGATCAACTACATTGTCAATATAGAGAGAAGGGATAAAATGCCACTGTGCTAGTTACAAGCGTCCTAAGATGCGCACATTTCCAAACGGAATGGATCCCTTGAGAACAGCATGCATTCCTTAGGTAGCTGGCACTGTTTTTGGCACTTTACCCCCATTAGCTCATGTAGTCTTCAAGCAGTTCCCTGTGAGAGGGGCCATTGTTATCTGTGCTTCACCAAAAAAGCATGTGAGGCAAAGGGAGATGGTACCAGCGCAGAGCCCACCCCTGCAGGTCAGCTTAGCGGGTTAACTGGGTGCCAGGAAGGGTCTGTGCCTGGGCTGGGTGCACTGCCTGGGCGGAGCCACAGCAGGGCCCAGGGGACACAGGAGAAGTAAGGAGGGCCCCCGGGCACCGTTCTTTTGGGGGGGGGGGTTACTTGCAAACTTTCAACCTTCCCCCCACCTGCAGGCTGGGGGTTCTGGCTCTCTCTCTGCCCCTCCCTTTCTTCAGAGTCTGCACAGGCCTCTGAGTGACACGCCCTGCATGTAACCTTTCTGTGAGTCCGACACCAGATGCATCAGCCACGTGAACCAGCCACAATAGGTGTTTACACAGCAAGGTGGCCCGTGGGGGCTGTTTTTCTTACTAAAGCTATGGTATTCCAAGAAGTTCAAAGCTTCGAGTCAGGAAACCGGACTGACCTTCTTGTGACTTGTCATTCTCTCCACTGCTCTGTCACTTGAAAGAACCAAGTCGTGACACAGAGACTAAGCCTGGGCTGTCTGGGGGTGTTTCCTCTTCCATGCCACAAACAGATAATAAGAACACAAAATAGGCAAAGTCTTGCATTTATGAAGTGTTCCACATTTACCTGTTTAAAAGAGCATGAAGTGTGCAGAACCTGCCCCTTGACGCTTCCGAGCTGTGCAGGTGACACTGAGGTGTCCAGAGCGCAGCCCCAGGGCTCTCTCAGTGGATGGGCCTCCTCCCCTTCCTGCGGCCGGAGGTGCCCTGTCCACACTCGGGTCCCACTCTACATCTGCACATGTTTTTTTCTTCATCTATTTGTCACCAAATAGGGAAAAGCCTCCCACATTAATGCTTTATATTGAGGCCATGCCAGGCTTTAGATCATTATGTACAATTTTTGGTGCTTTTTAAGTTATAGAGGTAGGTAGGTTTATTTGCCTGGAAAGAGATTTTAAGCCTTTTAGTCTGGAAGGGTATCTTTTCAGCTGCTAAATATGTTATGGAGAAAGCATCACAGTTCTCCAAAGCCTATTTTGAAGCAGCTTTGACTAGTGAGACAGCTATTCTGATTTCAAATTGCTGACAAAAATGGGAAATAAACTATGGAGGGATAATAGAGGCTTCTTTTCTTCTTTGACACTGAGACAATGTGGCCAGCTTTCCCCGTCCTTTTAGGCGTGAGTAGATAACAGTCAGCCACGGGTGACTCACTCACTCAGGGACAAGTGTGCAGATATGAGCGGATGGTTGCCAGGCGGGGAGGGCGGCTTGAAGACAGGACAGAAGAAACTGGTGAAGTTTCTCCCTGGATTAGTTATTCCAGGATGTTTAAAAAAATTAAAAATAGTTTAGCTATTTGCTTTAGCTTCTCATATTACATATGCTTTCTACAAATAACATATTCATTTTTCATAGTGAAAACATATGAGGTAAGATGGAGTGTTGTCCTGGAGTCTGTGCAAGTCACTATTTATATAATTTCAGACATGCATTAAATATTCAGGTAAGTCAGCAAGGTAAAGAGAGACAGAAAGGCAATTTCAAGGAAACTCAATGCCAAGATCATGATTGTCATTCCTCAGGTGAGGAAATCAGGGCCCAGAGGGAATGACCAGTTGGCCCAGGTGGCACAATGGTGGTAGAGGTGACCGTGACTCAGGTGGCAGCTGGGCCTTCTTCCCCTGTCCTCTTGCCCACCCCCCCCACCCCCCACCCCCGGTCTCACCTGCCATGGTGAGTGGTGGACGCTGCAGCAGAGTCCTGAGCAGACAAGCGCATGTCTCTCATGCTGTGTCAGGGGCAATGACGGGGTGTAGGGGAGGCTGCTCCAGGGCCTGGGCAAGGCGTTCTGTTCTCAGACAGAATGGAGGAAAGGCAGGCCCAGAAGACGGGTTCTCGTTTCTTTACCTGAGATGAACATAGTGCCGTCCCGACCAATTATTTTAACACAAACCTTTGCAATGGAATGGAGGGGTAGGGAGTAGATTCATCGGTATGATGGGACAGATGGAATCATTAATGCCTATAAATACTGGAAGCCAAACTTACTTTAAAGATGGAAAAGAGAGAAGTACAGTATGTTGTTCAGAAAGAACGAGTTCAAATATAATGTTTAAAGATAAAATATGAATAATGTAAGTAGAAGATAGGCCACTTCTTCTGCTTAATTAGCCAGAAAATGCTTACAAGCTGCGTGGGCGCATCTTTGATGTGCTGGAAGAATCCAAACCAGCCGTCACCCCTGGGGCTTATTAGCAGTCGCCAGTTAGGAACTGGTTTGTGAGTGACACTCACCCCTGTCCCAGTTATTACAAGAATGTTTTGCTTAGCCGTGATGAGGACCCTCGTCAGCACTACTTGGAGGTGTTTCGTTTCTGCCTTGCGTAGATTTTGGGTTCCAGGACACGATCCCTTTCTAGACCTGCAAATGACTTTCTCTTCAAGATCTCTGCTTTTCTCCCCTTTGATTTTCTTGCAGTACCCAGCATATGGACTTGAGTTTTGAGGAAAGTGAATAAATAAAGCTTTCATTAAACATGAAAGGACTTTCAAAAATGTACTGATTTGTGTACTTAATGATTTGTGCAATTTTCTGTGTGCTTACAACAGACTTCAGGAAGATATGCTTGTTTTGAAAAAGCTATACAGAGGAATCTTTTTGGGTGCAAATTTCTTTTCTTTTCTTTTTTTTCTTTTTTTGCAGTTTTTGGCCAGGGCGGGGTTTGAACCCACCACCTCTGGCATATGAGGCCAGCACCCTACTCCTTTGAGCCATAGGCACAAATTTCTTCAGTGAATAAATGAGTGAATGGAATGAATTAATGCATCAGAGGAAGAAACAACCTGTAAGGGGATGATCTTTGCCACATATCTTGGGGCCTCTCCTTGTTCTTTGAACCCTATTTTCCTAGAGATGTTAAAGGTAAACATAACGACTCTTACCTTAAAGTCAAATAAAGAGAAATAATCAGAGTAAAAAATAAAATATTAAAAATATTTAATCTGGAAGAGACCAAAAATACCTGGTTTCAAATATTTATCCATTTTATTTGTAGTGTTTTTTTCATTATTTTATCTTTCCTGTTTACTTTTTCAAGTTTAGGGTAAGTATCTAAATAGCTAAGATGTTTCATCCATATTTCTCGTGAAGCTGTGCTCTATTAGGTCTTTTTTGGCTACAGAAACTGAAGGAAAATTCACTTGTGAGAGGCATGAATTTGTTATCTCATGTGACTGGTAAGTCTGGGGGAGATAACTGAGAGCAGTGTGGCTGGTCCAGAGGCCGCAGTGATGTGCTCTGGGCCCCTCAGACTGGGGAAGAGCTTCGAGGACATCAGAGACATGGGCCTCGTGCCACCCTCTCCGGGCTGGACAAGGAGCAGAGGAAACCGGCAGAGAGGGTGTGTGGCTGTGTGGAGACTGAGGCAGAACCAAAGGGGCCAGTAGCCTCTTGTCCTCTCAAAACCCCGAGGAGACAGTCTCATGACCTTGGCAGCTCTTGTGCAGTTGCCACCAGACAGCAGCCGGGCACACATCCCCCTGGCAGGGCCTCTCCTGCACCTCCAGAGTAAGCGAGAAGCGTATCCTAGGCCAGCTCCACACCCTTCCCTGTGGACATGAGGGAGGCCTCTGGCATGTGCAGAGAGGGCACCAAGGCCATGAACCACCGGGGGGCTGTCAGTAGTGCATGAGGGGAACAGAGACTTACCCAGAAACCAAGGCTACTGCCCCTCAGCAGAGGGAGTAGCTTTCTCTCTAGACACCCAGCTGACTGGGAAAGTCTCCGGAACAGAGGTGAGCTCCAGGAAGAAGAGAGAGGAGAATCTTGGATCAGACTTGAATGCTCCTTTGTGATATTCTGACAGAGAGCGCCATGCCCTTGAAATGCACAATTACAAGCACTGCAGAGGCACTGGACAGGTGTGGTCAGAGTTTTGTGCAAGCGTGGAAAAAGGAGAGACTCACCCTTGGAGGGAACCTTAAAAGACCCCATCAGTCAGACAGCATGGTAGCTGGGGCTTGGATGATAAGTAAAACTGTCCTCTGTGTGATAGCCAGAAAAGTGGCATTCAGACAGGTGGAACGTCACATACAAAGGAGAAACATCACAAGAGACCAGGGTCTGCCATGGATAAGAGCATTTATTTGGCTGGAACAACTTCTGGGAGGATAGAAAGTGTGGGATCGGGAATTTTAGGAATACTGGCATTGTTCCAGAAAGGGCCCTGATGCCAGGCTTTGAGGTCTGGGCAGGGGGCCAGCAAGGGTCTGAACACAGGGCACCAGCAGGAAGGGTCTCCCACAGCTCAGACAGTGGTGCACACCCACACTCATGTTGTGCTTTGAAACTCAAGGTAATCAATCTGCAAGTTGCATGTAAGTTTAAGTCCTCCATATTTTCCAATGAGTGGCACCAGAGTACATGGGACCAACATGGTGAAAACCCACGGAAATCAACACTGAATTCTATGGTGCCCTACAACAGGAAAATATATAAATGATAAGTATCTGAATATGATGCCTGATTGTGTCTGTTTTTAAAATTTGTTTCTTCATGGTCTCATGAAATTTTTCACATTCTCTTTTTGGAGATATTATTCTAATTCTCTCAACCTTAATATTTATAATATAGAGGTAAATTCCATTGAAAAGCAACTTTTCATACATAATTTTCTACCAATATTATGGACCCTATACTGAAAAGACACTTAAAAAAAAAAAAAAAAAAAAAAGAACTTGAGTCTACAAATAAGTTTTCAATGGAATGGAAAAACTTTTAGAGTCCAAAAGAAGAGAAAGATCTGAAAATAATAGTGCTAAATAGACACTACTATTGTAGCCAGGAGACACTTGGCAAATTTATTAGCCAAAACCCTGGGGAATTGGTCAAGATAGGCTGTACTTAGCTTTAATAAACAGGAAATTCCAAAAATTACAGAGCTTAAGACATGAAGAGTTAGCTTTTCATTTCTATAGAAAGTGTTGCTGTTGCTCCAGCAGACTCTCCTCCACGCAGTGGCGCAGGGATCTAGCCGGCTGCACCTCCTGGTTCCCCATCAAAGCACGGAGCCTCTTCCTCAGTCACCCAAATGGGGCACTTGTGAGTGGGCTCCTCCCTGCTGTGGCCTGGACATTTCTTATCCTTTCATATTTAATTGGACATAACAAAACAAGAGGACTTGTCCAATAGCAGTGGGCTGAGAAGCTCAGTCTCTCATGAGTCTGGGAAAGGAGCACTGAACAGTTCATTCACACTCATAATATCTGCTACTTACTTTTTAAATTCCCATTAGGAGATGCTAGGTCTTGCGTTCAACTGTAATAGAAAATTGAAACTGAGACCACCATAGAAGTACCAGTTCTTTGAAAGGCTGCGCCATCCATAAAGCAGTCACTTGTAAAAACTTCGGTGGCAAAAGAACGCATGTGTCAGCTTGTGCTAGATTAAGCTTATAGCCACGGAGGTTTATTCTTTGCCTGTGAGGCATCTTGGGGGCAGGGGGAGTGTCAGCTGGAATTCCACATGTGTCCCCTGGAGAGGGAGAGCTTCCAGCAGCAGCACAGCAGTGATTCCAATGGAACCAGCTCCAATCTGGGGCTGGGTGTGATCGCATAGCACCTGCACCGGTTCTTCTCTGGTCAAAGCCTGAGGAAATGGGTGTGACTCATTTCCACCACTGGCCTGGGATAGAAAGCCACATGATAAAGGCAGGGTCGTGTTACCTTCCAACAGGGACTACAGCAAATACTAAGGAGCAATGCACCATCCTACCCACAGAAATGTCTAGAGAACTCTGCAGCCTCTGAGCCAGGTGGGTGGGAAAGGCTTCTCTGAGGACGCGTGCCCACATTGCCTTAGGCTATAAAGTTTGAACTTACCTTTATGTCTCCCAAGGCATATCAAGCCCAGAAATTAACTTAAAAGTGTCCTGAGTGATGGTGCCGTGAGACCAGAAGTAAATAAAGATACGTTTGCAGGAATGTACTCTTAATTTGGGTATCATGAAATTGTTACGGATATAATCTGAGCAAAGAGAAATCTAAAGGATAAAAACAAAAATGAAAGTTGTAAACAAGTTCTAAGAATAGAAATTCAGTAGAAATAATAAAAGCATAATTAGACTCCAAGGAGTTTAGATATTAGAATTTTTCAGAATATGAAATCAGTACATTTAAAATAATTGAATTAATAAGAGAGATAATTAGAAACTTGAGCAAGGAGAAAGAAAATATTACAAAATAGTCCTGGTACATCTGGGAAAAACAATTTAGTAGAACTTGAGGAAAATAGTTAGATGAAGGATGGATAGCTAAAGAAATGCCAATAAATCAGCACGGATGAGAAGACGGAAAGTATGAAAAAAGAGGGATGAAGGAAAGAGCACAAAGGGCAAACACGCCTCTCCTGAACTCCAGGAGGACAGAATGCCAGGAGTTGGGAGAGCAAATATTCAAGAAAATAATGGCTGAAAATTTTCCAGAACTGAGAAAAAATATTAATCCTCAGCTTCAGAAGCTTGACAAAAAGGGATGGATTATGAAAACCATCACAAACAACTTCAGAGTGAAGTTATAAACACCAATGATAAAGAGAAGATATTAAAAATAGAGAAAAAGCCACATTATCTATAATGGATGTCAAATAGCATGACAGCCAACGTGAGAACAAAATAAAACCTAGCATCTTCAGGGCACTGAGAGAAGCCAGCTGTCCATCTGGCCAGCCATCATTCAATATAAAGGGCCAATTAAGCACCAGGGTCAGAAGAAAAATGATCAATTTTTATCACTGGTTATCACTAAAGAAAACTTTAAAATAAATTCTCTAAGAATAAAGAAAGAGATGCACAGAAGAAGGTGCAGAAAGCAGCTGGTGGGTCTGACAAGCAAAAGGAATTTGGTGTATCAACCACAGTAAGGATGGACCACTGGACAGCCTGTATCAACCACAGGAAGAACAGATGCTGGACAGCCTGTATCAACCACAGTAAGGATGGACAGCTGGACAGCCTGTATCAACCACAGGAAGAATGGACAGCTAGACACCCTGTATCAACCACAGTAAGGATGGACAGCTGGACAGCCTGTATCAACCACAGGAAGGACGGACAGCTGGACAGCCTGTATCAACCACAGTAAGGACAGACAGCTAGACAGACTGTATCAACCACAGTAAGGATGGATAGCTGGACAGCCTATATCAACCACAGTAAGGATGGCTGGCTGGATAGCCTGTATCAACCACAGGAAGGACAGACAGCTAGACAGACTGTATCAACCACAGTAAGGATGGACAGCTGGACAGCCTGTATCAACCACAG
>CAUYPK010098484.1:0-10860 GCA_963574355.1 Loris lydekkerianus | reverse complement strand
CTCTCTTTTGATGATAAGAAATGCACTACTTTAGTAAATTTAGAATATAAAGGTCCTAACATAATAACTAAGAAAATGCCAGGAAGGCTATGTTAACCAGTGTGATGAAAATGTGTCAAACGGTCTATGAAACCAGTGTATGGTGCCCCATGATCGCATTAATGTACACAGCTATGATTTAATAATAAAAAAAAATAAAATAAATTTAAAAAAAGAAGTGCACTACCTTCTTATTTTCAAACACAAATGCATGGATATAGGACACAATTCAGCTAAGGTTTCTCACACTATGTTACATGACCCAGCTTTCCTTCAGTTTCCAATAACATGTTCTTTCTTTCTTTCTGAGCCCTCAACAAAAACATCTTTATCATCCACATTCCTATGAACATTATGTTTAAAACAATTCAGGATTTTTCTAGCAAATGCCTGAAAGGTCTTCCAGCTGCTTATCACTATCAAATTCAAAATCACTTTCATATTTTTGTTGGTTGCAGCTTCAAGTTTCCAGATACCCACATCTAGGTTTGTTTACTACAGCTGCTGTATGTAACAAATCATTACAAACTTCTTGTTTTAAACCAACAACTTGTTCATCCACATTTCTTGAGGTCAGAATTCTGAAATTAGTATCATTGAGCAAAGCCAGTGCCAGCAGAATCACTCTCCCTCTGGGGGTTTTAGAGAGAATCTCCTGCTGGCTTTTGCATCCTGTGGTTTGTGGACAAGTCTCTGTTGCCTCCTCCAGCTGTCATATCTCTCTTTTCTTCTCTATTATACTGGCACAGCGATGACACTCAAGGCCTAGCCGGATAAGCCAGGATAAATTCTCCTGGCCAAGATCCTTAGTTTAGTCCTGACTTAAATTAAGACTTGATATTTTGGGGGGAATTAAGACTTGATATTTTGGGGGGATATTTTGCAGCCTACCACAGGGCCTTTGTAGAATTCTGCTGACTATATTCCTGCAACTATGAAAGCAGTTATTATATTTCTCTAAGTATATGAAGACAGCCATATATTTTTATTCCATTGTCAAGGAATATGTATAATACAATGCAAAACTATTTCAATCTCATAAAATTATGCCACAGTCTAGATTAGGCATAGCAGACTATTTTTATCATGTTTCATCTCCATTCCAATCAAGGGGTAATAGCTTAAGTACAGATTTCAAGTTCACCTCCAAACTTAGTTGAAAATGGTAGTGATGACGGGGAGTAGCACAAGCACCCTGTGTTTGCCTTTCATAGTCAACTATGGTGATAATTAATGATCATTACAAAAAAATAAGGAATGCAAAATAAATGGGTATTTAAATAATATCTTTCCCTTGAAATTAATACTTAATTTTTTTTCTTTTTAAACTAACTGAACCTTCAAGAAATTCATAATAGATTTTATTATCAGCTAATCGTTGACTAAATTACATTTTTGTGGCAAACTTAGATTAATGCTTTTACTATATAATCTGGTTCTTCCACTATTTCTTTCATTCGTATTGGAATAATGCTTACCTCGCGTGTCCATTGTAAATATCAGATGTTGCATGACCTACATTTTATTGTGATGAAGCATTTTTGTTGCATTTTAGCCTGCTTCCTTATCATAATAATAAGCTTGACACCAAAATGCTAGATGTATTGAGAAGTTGTAGTCACACAGAGAGCTCGGGCTATAAATTTGTGACTAAAATGCAGTATAAACACAAAAGCAACATGAGTTTTAGAGTAAAAGTAAACTTACAGCTACATTAATTTTATGTTTGGAGAAAACAGTACACATTTTGGAAAAATTCCTGACACTATTTTATTTATTTATTTTTATTATTAAATCATAGCTGTGTACATTAATGCGATCATGGGTCACCATACACTGATTTTATAGACCATTTGACACATTTTCATTACACTGGTTAACATAGCCCTCCTGGCATTTTCTTAGTTATTGTGTTAAGACATTTACATTCTACATTTACTAAGTTTCACATGTACCTTTATAAGACACTATTTTAAATATATGAAGAGAAATTAGAAGCAGCATTCTGTACAGATCGTTTATTTAGGCCTATTGAATGTGAAGGAGATTGCATAATGAAAGAAGGTTACACTTCAGCGAGTAAAAAATGCAAAATATATTGGAAAACAGAGTGTTTATTTTCATTAACAATTAATATTAATTTTCTAAATAAAATGCACTGAAATTTACGAACAGTACTATTGTCCCCAGAGACTTACATGAAGTATCCATATGTTTATTCATTTTAATTTTATATGCACGATATGCTTAGTTAGTGTGTATGATTAATTAAAGGACATTGTTACAGATATGAACTTCAACTTTTCCATTTAGAACTCAAAGTGAAAAATATTATCTGCGAATTTTTTATAGATATCATGTTCAACGACTTTCATAAAAGAGGGTACGTTGTTTATTTAAAATTATCTTATATATACATATCACTTATTACACTTAATATATAAATACTATAAAAGTGAATAAAACATATTTTGTCATTCACTGATCAAAATATTTTGATTTCTGCATGTATAGGTCTAAAAATATTAATAATTTTAGTCCACTTGTACAGTGCTAATTTTGAAGTTTTATAACCAACAAGAAAGAAAATAGTGTTTTTAGGCACCTACTTTGTGCTGTGTACTATGATGTAGAAATGTTTTTATTTTCATTGTTTCAATATGCATCTATCCTGTTTGAAAGAAAAGGTAACCCCAGTTTTATAGTTCTATGTCATAGTTGTAAGAAGCAGCCTATTTGGATGTTTATATAGATTCGTCCTCTGTTAGATACTCAACAGCCTTCTCTTAAATCGGAGAGGAAAAAGTATTAGTTTGATTGTCTTAAAAAAATAATTTAAATTAGTACATTAATAAAAAGCAGTAAACTTAAGTAAAGTTACAGTAGAAAATTTTAGATATACTGGCTGATCAATGCGTGTTTGGGTTTCTTTTTTTAATAATTTATTTCCTAATCATTTTGGATTGAGAGGTGGAGTGCATCCTTTATATACTGGAAAAGTTTTTTGTATCACTTACTAATATACTGAACTGTGAATGCTAAGTCAGTTTGGGGATTTCTAGATTCTTATGAAATATAAGCTATTCCATAAAAATAAACATTGGTACAATATAACTTACCTTCAGAAAGTTTGTAACCACCAAGGTACATGCCACACTATCTGAAATCCCATACAAACTCAGGAAATTATTCAGTAATCTACTTTGCTTAATCAATTCTCCTTCAGCAAAGTGAAAATGAAAGCAATTGTCTAGAAAATGCCAATTTAAATTCACTATTACTGAAAATATCTTAAAATCAAAATAAAGTGCCTTCTGAGGGAGAGCTGAGATTCCCATCAGGAAGAGTGGTTCAGTATAGTATTCACTGTCAGGTACTGAGTATCACCATATATAGTGTATATATATATATATATATATATATATATATATATATAGCATATATATATAATATATCATATGTATGATATATATTATCATATATAACATATATCATATATAAATATATTATCTGTACATATATATTATATACGTACAATATGACCATATATAGCATATGATATATATAGTGATACATAGTAGCTGACAGTGAATACTGTACTGAACCACTCTTCCTGATGGGAATCTTTGCTCTCCCTCAAAAGTGAGTGTCCAGAATTGGTAAAAGCCACTGTTTGGGGGCATGTTATCTAGTAAATGATCTCACAGGGCTCTGAGCAATGCTTGTGGGTTTGGGAAAATAATCCTATTCTGTCAAAAACAATATTTCTTTTTGTGTCCTTTGTTCTTCTGCAGATTTCTTGCCTATTTCATCCTACGAAACTCCCCTCCATTCTGTTCATTCATTCAAGTTTTACTTGCCTATATGTGGCAAACATTATGTATTGGTGTGGCATGTCCCTGTGCCTATTTCTCTTCCCCATCGTGTCTCTTGTTCACTTTGCCCCATTTTATATTAGTATAGATAACAAGAATTTGATAATCTAAAAATATTTCCATTCTTTTTCTTTTTCTAATAGTAATTCATCTTTTATGTTTGAATCTAGTTAATTAAATGATGTTTGTAGAAATACTTCCTATAGTGCACTCCACCAAGTAGAGACAAGATAAATTTATTTTCTTTCATCCTTCCATAGAATAGAGGAAATTCCATTAAATAACCACCAAAATCTTAATTTGTAGCCAGAATGTGACATTACAAATATGAATGTTTTTAAACTCCCTGCAACAATTCATGGCAATTATTGTGATCCTAAGTGAAGACTAGGGCTGGATCCCATCTGCTCCTCTGTTCATCCCCCAAGAAATCAAGAAAACTGTGGGGTTCCTACCTGATGGGGAGTAATGGACAAACACAGTTAGTAACTTCTGAAATCTGAAAAAGGAAGGGTGAAAGTGTCAAATATCTTTCCCAAAGAATTTGGGTTGAGGAGTGGCGGAGAGACAGAAGGGGGATAGCTTCTGGATCCTGAGAATCAGGAACTCTTGAAGAAAGAGATGACAGACTCTACTGGTGAAGCCACACGTGGGAATTTAATATAAGAAATCAAAGAACCAATATGCACTGATTACAACCAAATAGTACCAAGAAACAGGACTATATTATTTGTGGCTTACTTTTCCTAGATAATCAAGGAAACTGAGGAAAGAGCAATTAATAAAAAAAATCCCTTCTGGGGCACTGCGTGTGGCTCAAAGAAGCAGGGTGCCAGCCCCATATGCCGGAGGTGGCAGGTTCAAACCCAGCCTCAGCCAAAAACTGCAAAAAAAAAAAAAAAAAAAAAAAAATCCCTTCTGAATAGGCAGGCGCTCACGCATTCACTAGACTAAATGTTTATTGACATGCACATAGGCAACACCAACTCTAAGCTCCTTGAGGTTAGCACACACCAAAGGAGAGATCCCAAATATTCTGACTTATTTTTCACTCTTGAAACAGTTTCATAAACCATTTGACACATTTTCATCACACGGGTCTACATAGCCTTCCTGGCGTATTTTCAGTTGTGCCAAGACATTTACATTCTACATTTACTAAGTTTCACATATATCCTAGTGTATGATGCCCCATAATCATATCGATGTGCACAGCTATGATTTAATAAAAAAATAAAAATAAAAATAAAAATAAACACTCTTGAAACAGAAGATTTCGGAATTAGAAAGCCTCCAAACATAGTAAGTTAATGAATGACAAAACATATTCATTTCAAGTTCAATCATAGGTAGAAGAAGGAAGGCAGCATCAAAAGACATTTGATTAGGTGTGTCTAGATTTGATTCCCAGAGTCATCATTTGTACAATAGCCGAGGAGGAGGCATGACCTGTGTATTCCTTTCCTTTTCTGGAAAATGGGGCTAAGATAAAGGCTTGTATGTATTTTAAGCAACCAATGAAATAGTAGCTGGAACTGTTTGGATTTGAATTCTGGAGGACATATGCACATCCACATTTTCATTGTCAAGGAAAAGGACTCCTTTTCTAAAATATTTAGGTATCTAACTGCTTGATTATCTGACTTTTTCCTATAGCCTCAACTGCAACAATCCTCAGTAAAAGAAATAACATATCAAAAGGAATGAGTATCAATCTCTATGGAAGAAACTGATTTTTTTTTTCTCTTCTCTTTTACTAGAGAAGAAATATAGAGTATAGGAAGGCACTGGCTCTGTAATGGAAAAGATATGAGCATGGAGAAGAAAAATGGAATAATGGATAAAATAGAGTTTTATGGATTTATTTTTATATAAACAGAAATTTAACAGTGGTGCATATGTATACCTTAGCCCAGCAAGAAAATTATATTAATTATTTATTTGGTTGACTAAATCATAAATAAATGTGATATATTGTTAGCTTTTAGGGGTAGATGTAATTTTGGAAGGCTATTCATTTATGAATGCCAAGTTATAGATTTGTATCCATGATATAAGGGAATAATCAAACACTATCAGGTCACCCACTTGGAACTCTACCTATAATCAAACCATCCTTTGTGAGTTACCTTTGTGAGTTACCATTCCCAAAATAAGTTGACTAGAAGTTTATGGATTTGGGTTTTTTTCCCCCAAAGATGCAGCTTTTTGTTTTAGTAATTTTTTATTGTTTTCCTATTTTTATAATTTCCACTCTGATCTTTATTATTCCCTTTTTTCTGATTATTTTTTCTGTAACTTTTTCTTCTTTCATTTTAGTTTCTTAGGGTGAAACCTGATGTCACTGATTTGGGAACTTCTGTTCTCATATGAGTACTGCATACTATAAACTCCCTGCTAAGTACTGTCATTTCACCCATTGAATATGTTGCTTTTCATTTTCCTTCATACATTATTTAGTTGCGTGTTATTTGGTTTTCAGTATTTAGGCATTACCACAAACATTCTGTTGTTGATTTCTAATTTAATTTCATTGTTCAAAGACACACAGTTCTTTATATGAACTGAATCATTTTAAATTAATTAAAATTTGTTGTTGGCCTACTATTGTTCCCTGTTGGTGATAAAAGTTATGTCAGCACTGGGAAGAATCTGTAATTTACTATCATTGGGTAGAATGTTTCAAAAGTATCAACTACTTTAAATCGGTTGATAGGATTAGGTTTGCTGTATCCTTTCTGATATTATGTTAACTGGTTATTCAAACATCAACAAAAGGGGTTTAAAATCTCAGACTATGATTATGGATTTGTTCATTTTTCTGGCAGTTCCATCAATTTTTGCTTCGTGTAATTGAACTTGTGCTATTACATGGATAAATGTTCACCAACTTTATTTATTCCTGATGAACTGACACCTTTATTATTGAGAGATTATATTTCTAATTAATAGTAAATTTACTTTTTTGAAATTTACTTCTATATTAATGTAAGTACTTCAGGTTTATTCTTTCTCCTAACATAAAGTTTTATATTTCCCCCTAGGCTTATATTTACAGACAATCACAAAGCTAGTATGAAGAGTCCTCATCTATTCCACACCCACTTTCTCTCTTATTTACACAACTAGTAAATTATATTTAATTTAGTATATTATATATCTTGCAATTAATAAACCCATAGTGGTAGGTTATCATTAACTACAGTCTGAACATTGTTCAGATCCTTAGTTTTAACCTACTGTTATTTTCTGTTCCATTCTGCCAAACAGGATACTAACATAACCTTTGGTGGTGATGTGTCCTCAGGTCCTTCTTGGCTGAGGCTCTCTCCAGCTTTCTTTTATTAACGGTGGCGTGCTATGTCTTATCTCATCCTTTCACTTCTAACCTATTTGTGTCACCCAAGCTACAGGGCACTGGCATCTTCATAGCTTACTAGCTCACAGCAACCTCAAACTCCTGGGCTCAGCGATCTTCCTGCCTCAGCCTTCTGAGAGCCGGGACCCCAGGCACAAACCACTACACCAAGATAATGCTTTAAAACTTATTTAGTAGAAATGGGGACTCACAAGGTTCCCAGGTTGGTCTCTAACTCCTGGCCTTACGTGACCCTCCTGTGTTAGTCTTCCAAACAGTATTAGAGGTGTTAGTCACCAGGCCTGGTCCTGTTTGTGTCTTTGTATTTGAAGGCAGCATACATGTATGTATCTAACAGGCAGAATACAATTAGATCTTGTTTTACATTCAGTCTCACAATCTTTGTCTTTTAAATTTGGGGCAATCTATGCCTTTTAACTATTGCTGTCTAACATGATTTTTATTTGGCTGAGTTTATAATCTTTCAATTTTTTCTATTAGTTTAATTTAATTTGTTGTTTGTTTCCACTTTCTTTTTTCTGTCCTTTTTTTTTTTATTAAATTATAGCTGTGTACATTGATATGATCATGGGGCATCATACACTAGCTTCATAGATGGTTTGACACATTTTCATCACAATGGTTAACATAGCCTTCCTGGCATTTTCTTAGTCGTTGTGCTAAGACATTTACATTCCACTCTTATTAAGTTTCACATATACCCTTGTAAGATGCACGGCAGGTGTAATCCCACCAATCCTCCTCCCTCTACCCCCCACTCCCCTCCATCCCCTCCCTTTCCTCCTTCCCTTCTGTCCTCTTTGGATGTAATACTTGTAGGAGTTTTTTCACGTTGCTGGCCTTACTATGGACGGCTCTTTTTAATTATTTTAGGAGTTCCTTTATGGTTTATACTTTACATCTTTAACTCATCTCACTATACCTACAAGTGATATTATGTCCATTTCACACAGAGAAAAGGAACTTTACAAATGGATACGTCTCTCCTGACCTTTCTGCTACCATTTCCTTACATTCATTTTACCTGTACATGTTTATAAACCTCGCACTGTATTGTTAACTTTTTTGTTCAAAACAGAATTACCCTTTCTGACACTGTTCTGAGAACTGTAGCCACTTCGGGTATCAGCTAGGCTTTTCCTGGATTTTCTATTCCTCCAGTAGAACTTGGAAACTCTCAGCACCGTAAGTGGAGTATTTTAAGACTCACCTCATTTGTCTTTGATCTTAGGGCTCACTCTCCTTTTTTCCCTGATAAACAGTGTTTTGCAAATTGCATTTTACACATTTTTTTTTCCCCCTGAGAGAATAAATTTAGTCCCTTTTATTGCATTTTTATCTTCCGAAATAAATTAAGAGTAGACTAGTTCTCTATGTAAAGAGATAAGTCACTTTTTTGCAAGTGCTCTGGCAGGAATTTGGAAAATCATGGGAATCAAATGTGCACACACACACACACACACAAATACAAACACTTATTTAGTTTCTCCAATTCCAAGTTTCCTTATAGTAGGAATTATGGATGTTATGGAAGTGGATTTGAAACAAAGCAAAACCAAAACTTACTGCTAAGATGAGATGCAAGAGAAAAACACTGAAGTTGGTGTAAGATGACATGATCAAAATCCAACCATGTATCTCTGTGATTCTGAAAAAGTCATGGAGTCTATTTTCATATGAAAAACTTAGTTAACAATTTTAAGCTTGGCTCGGCGCCGTAGCTCAGGCGGCTAAGGCGCCAGCCACGTATACCAGAGCTGGTGTATCAAATACAACCGGGCTTGCCAGTTGACAATGCCAGCTACAACAAAAAAATAGCCAGGCGTTGCGGCAGGCACTTGTAGTCCCAGCTACTTGGGAGGCTGAGGCAGGAGAACCTCTTAAGCACAGGAGTTGGAGGCTGCTGTGAGCTGTGATGCCACGATACTCTACCCAGGGTGACAGCTTGAGGCTTGTTCTCAAAAAAAAAAACAATTAAGATTATATTGAAGACCAAACATGAAGTCTACCATGTGGCTCCCACTAGATCCCCTAACACACTTATTTTATTCTTCATCAAAATGAGTTGGATTCCACATCAACCCATATAAACTGAATGTCCAATATATGCATCAAAACTGTGCAAATTCACTGTCATCCCCATTTTACAGCTAAGAAACCCAAATCGCCATAAAATAGGTAATCATAGCTGAATTTATAAAGTATGAGCTTCTGCATGCTATGGACACAATTCAGTTTTATTTCTTTCTACAGAGTTTATTCCTTTCAGAAAATAATTTTTGTGAACATTTTAATTTTAGAGATGCATATCTAAGAGCAAGATTTTCATGTGCTCTCAATAGACATTTTCTGTTTCATACACTAATTATATCTAAGATTCTATAGAATCTGTAGTTATGTACAATAACTCTACAAACTTTACAGTGTAAATATTCAAAATGCTTTCAGGGTAAGCAGAAAACTTTATATACAGGAATTCTATGTTAAACTGTTATTATATTCCTTAAAATATTGTGTTTATTATGACACTCTCAAAGGAGTCTTTATAATAGCCTAAAAAATCAAGTTATACACCCATGAAGAAGTAGCTACCACTTAATTTTAGCTTGTTATTTGGCCTGTTTTGGTTATTCTTTATGATATTATATACACTTGTGTCATGCACAATGCAAATTGAGTCTCAAAAGAGCAACATTTATAACGCTTTCCAAATGTCACTCTCAAAATCACATGCTGCTATTTTATGGCAGTATTTTAAAATGTTTTGCATTAACAACTCCAAATCATTACACAAGGATTACATTTGTCCCTAAATAGTAGTATTTTGTACTCTTTCAGCGTGACCTTTTGTTTTTGTCTATTTTGAGTTGATCTCCATTTCTGTCAAACACTGTTTGGTAAAAATATCTCAACAGTCCATGTTTTACCATTGATCTTTGCGCCTGGATTTCTCAGTGACATCCTGTGTCTTCCATCTGCACTTAGAGATACACATCCCTTCTGCCATAATCTCACAAGCACAGAAAGCCACCTTTGTGTCACCCTTCGAGTTTACACTTTTTCGTACTGACCACACTCTCAGGGACCTGTCTTGTGACTTCTTCATGTTTCCCTCCTCCGGAACCTTTACTATCACCTTCCTGTTTTAATTATCACAGATGCCTTCTGTGGCACACATCAGTTCACTGCTTTGGTCACCCATGAAGTTTTCTGAGGAGTAAATCCTAGAATAGCTTAGTTCTAGAATAATAGTGGGGATAAATCAGCATTCCCACATGCACACGCAGATATAAAATCTCATTTCTTTCTCTTGGTATCTTGGTAGTAATGAGCTCAGTATTGGAAGCAAGCTGCCCAGGTTCAAATACCAACTCTGTAAATAACTATAAGGCATTCCTCAAATTGTTTAACCTCTGTGTATTTCAATCTTCTTTTTTTTTTTTTTTTTTTTTGAATTTATTTATTTTTTTATTGTGGAGAAGGGGCAGGGAAAGAAGGCGGGGGAAGAGGTGAGTGACAGGGTCGGGCCAGTGGCATGGTACCACATTGGCTGTATCTAGGTAGAGG
>CAUYPK010098481.1:0-14758 GCA_963574355.1 Loris lydekkerianus | reverse complement strand
TCCATATCCTGTCTTAGGTTGTCCCCGCTTTGGGAATCTTACCCGTCATTGGTGCTATGGAGGGCAGTGAAGAATAATAGTTAGATTCTTGGTTAATGAGCCAGTGATATTGGACCTCGACCTGATTTAACTGCCTCTATCCTTTTTTTTGGGATACAGGGCCCAAAGGTGAAGGGTAAATAAGGGTAGCAGGGGAAGAAGGTAGTAGTTGTTTTATTACTTGATTTGATACGATTTGGGAGTTTTTTGAGAAGGCATAGGGAGCAGTCCCATAACAAAGTCTGAGAAAAAGGGACATGTATCTCACTGCTAAATGTCACCGCAGTCACCTTGGCAGTACACCCCTTGGGAATCTGGGCACTGATGCCAGCACCTAGTCCACCCTATAAAGCACTTTTTCTGGGATGACATTGCAAACTTGTCATATCTCCTATGATGACAGCTCTGATAGCTGTTCTAGAAAAAGAGTCCTAAAATTGCTTTGAAGGATGGACCCAGTGCTGGCTCTAGTGCACAGCCTCCCAAGGGGAGGACCTTGATGGTGACTACAGTGATTGACAGAATACATGGTCAATCCATGGATGAGTTTGCAAACTTTTTTTTTTGGCCCGGACTGTGTTTGAACCTGCCACCTCTGGCATATGGGGGCCGGCACCCTTTGAGGCACAGGCAATGCCCGATTTTGCAAACTTAATCATAAGCCCTTGTACTTACATCACCACATTTTCTTTCTTCCTTTGTTTCAGCACATGGTTACTTTCAGGCAGAGCAACACATCCCAGCCTCATTTTGTATATTTCCAGCCCCAGTGCTAGAATCAGTCCTTGGTGCAAGAATTCCCGGTTCCTTTGATTGGAGAACGGTCCTAAAAACCACATACCAAACACTACCTGTGCTTGATGCTACTTAGATGTTGTGGCTCTGGGATTTCACCAATTACTTCTAATTATCATTATGATGCAATTGCCATGAAGGTCCAGAAAACACATAGCACAAGGGTAGTGTGACTCTGGTTTTGATATTATTGGCAAACACCATCCTGCAGCTGAATTATAATCATGTAATAACCTATGACAGGATGTGAGGTGACCTCATCTTACAGACGCCTCCCACCCTTGAAATTACTGGGAATTATTGTGCGGCTTTTTCGACAAAGCAGACCAGGTCTATTAGTGATTCAGTTGAAGTGGCTACATAGACTCATATGGATTACTCTAAACGCCCACTATCATTAGTCCGGTTGAGGATTCTATGTAGTTCTTGCATCATTTTGCCAAAATATATTTGTGGAGTTCCACAGTGGCGTGCAGGTGAATGGGAGGATGTGAAGAAGAAGAGGTGGGTCCTCTCCAGATGACGGATTTGCTGGTTGCTAAACCTAGGACTTTCCAGGTTTGAAACTGGCAATAAATTTCTATAGTTTATAAATTAGTCAGTCAAAGGCTGAGTAATTTGGGCTGTTATAGTAGCCCAAGTAAGCTAAGAAATACGGCCCATTGGACATACAGAAATACCGTCTCATCAACAAGGGCGATCTCTGTGGATGACGGGGATATTAACAACATCAAGAAGCAGACCATCACTGGTGTCACCCAGGGAGATTTTATATTATTTTACCTTTATGGTGGAGTCCATGAGTTACTAGCTGTGGGTAACCCCAAACCTACAGACTCAACTTCTAACCTAAAGATAGGGGTGTGGACTAAGGGCAGGGGTAGGGAGGAGAAGACAGAGTTAGCTAAAAGCAGAGAAGGGGCAAAACCTGGAATTTGTGTCACCAATGGAGTTGCCAGAGGAAACCCAGGATGCCCACTTACATTTAAATTTCAGATAAAGAAAGGAAGCATGTAGGATCATCACATCTCAAATACTACAGGAAAGACACTTTTGCTAAAATTGCGCTATTGTTCACCTGAAATGCAAGCGCAACAGTCGGTCTTGAATTTGTACGTGCCATGTCTGGCAACCCCGGGCACAAGTGATGGGGCTACAGCCCGGTCAAGCTTCCACCCCTTACTTGTATGATTAAGACCCACCACTTCCTTCCTGCCAGGCAGTGTCCTTATTTTGGAAGATGCATTAAAAAAAAAATCCATTGACACCATACATATTAATTAGGGCGCTTCCTGCACAAGTAACATAAACCCAGTTAAGGAAGCTTAATCAACAGAAAACAGAAAAAGGAAATGTGCTCCAGGGTACCAAGGATGTCTCCCAGGTTCCAAGAGCAGCACAGTGAGATTGAGAGTGTCCACTAAAACTTCACGTCTACCCAGCGCCCGTGAATGTGACCTTCTTTGAAAACAGGGTCTTTGCAAACGTAATTAAGGTAAGGATGAAGATGAGATCATTAACGTGGGCTCTAAATCTAGTGAGAGTGTCCTCATAGGACAGAAAAAGGCACAGGCAGACACAGATAGGGAAGAGGCCCATTCAAAGATGCCGTTTAAGGGCAGCTCCTGTGGCTCAAAGGAGTAGGGCGCTGGCCCCATATGGCGGAGGTGGCGGGTTCAAACCCAGCCCCAGACCAAAAAAAAAAAACTGCAAAGATGCAGGTTGAGATGGGAATTAGGTGGCCACAACTCATGGGGATGCCAGGAACCCCAAGAAGCTAGAAGGGGTAGAAAGGACCCTCCCCCGGAGCCTAGGAAGCGATTTCTGGTTTTCAGACCCGTGAGAGGACACACCTGTCCTTTAAGCTGTCTGGTTGATGGTAATTTTGTTTACACAACCCCAGGAAATTCACCCAGGTAAGAACGTGATAGGAGGTAGAAGGACGCACAGTTGTCCTGTAATAACCGACCCAGCAAAAAGACCCCTAAAGGCCCCTAACTGTCTCAGCCTGAGTCCCCTACCTCCCTCCCTGGCAAAATCTGGGAACAAGTTTCAGAACAGAATAAGGAAGTTCCCTGAGTTCCCGAAGACTCCTAGCCACAGGCAAAACAATAGTGAAAGCTTACTCAAGCAAAGTTTCCCAAACTACTGAGTTTCCCAAGCTGTCCCAGTGCCAACCACAACACTGTAGCCCCCTGACTGTAACCCTGCCCTGAGCTCACCACCACATTCTGCTTCTGTGCTTGCTTGCTGGCCTGCCAACACAGCACAAAAACAGTGTAAAAATCAGCCTGCTCTTCATTTCGAGGCCACCTGCCCTTTAGGGCAGCAGCCCTCTGCGCAGGTGTAATAAATGACCATCTGATTATACCTGAAATGGGGTCAGAGTTTTTCTTACAGTACAATGGTCCTCTCTGCCAATCACTGCTCTGCACAGTTGTCCTTTGTCTTTTAAAAGAGCTCACTCCATTTTCCACTGGACCATCTGGGGAAACACCACCAGAAGGACCCCTGAATTTGCCCAGCACGATTCTGCTTTTCCAGACAGATTTTTGCTGCATGTGGGCTGGTGTACACCTGGAGTTCCCACTGCCAAGTCATGGACTGGTGTCTGGGGTCTTTGTGCGTGAACCTCGACCTGGTTTTAAAGCTGGCTGGGAAAACTTTGCTGAAAATATATAACCCACGCCTGGAGTAAGACAGAAAATCCAGCTTCTCTTTGGCCTCTTCAGAAGGATTTTTTGATTTCCAACCAAGATGCATGTGCAAAAGATGGACTTGAAAGAATCCCAAGTTCCCAGGAAGACTGGAAAGAACCTGAGACTAGGCAAGTGGGAGGAGGTTGGTAAACAGCCAATGGTGTATTTAAACAGAGGAGGAGGGAGAATTTAGTTCTATTCATGTAGGGGAAGTCAACCAGGTTTCCTAATGTAACTACGTGTTCAAAGAGTTTAGTCCCTCCCATCTGTACTCTGTCAAACGCATAAGCCTAGTCCAGCCTGTCTCTGTGCCTCCAGGTTCTTTTCATCTTCCCTAGATTTGAAACCCCCCCAGGGATTGTCCACCTGCAGACACCACAGGATTGAGGCAGGGTGCCCTATAGAGAAGTTAACCTATCCCACCAGGTTGCCTAAGGAGGGGTGAAACGGCCCAGGTTGGAAACAGAGCAGGTCAAAACTCCCATGCTGATCAGTAGTGGGATTGCGCCTGTGAATAGTTGCTGCACTCCAGCCTGGACAATGTAGCAAGACCCCATCTCTATTAAAAAAAAAAAAAAAAAAGGAGACATCAACCTACCTACTGGCCCCAGAGTGGTATAAGTCTGTGGAGTGTTAGCAACCAGGCCGCAGAGCTGCGTGGGAGGGCAGGGAGAGTGAAACTTCCTCTGTAGTTACAGTCGCTCCCCATCCTGGCATCACTGTCTGAGCTCCGCCTCCTCTCAGATCAGTGACATTAGTTTCTCAAGGAGCTGGAGCCCTCCCATAAACTGAGCATGTGAGGGGTCTGGATTGCATCTCCTTCTGAGAAACTAACGCCTGGTAATCTCGGACGAGCTGAGGTGGGGATGCTGGTGCTGGGGAGCGGCTACAAATATAAATCATCATCAACAGACAGTTTGACTCCACAGAGACGATCATAAATCAATTGCTTGCAGACTCATCAGATCCTGATCAGTGAGTGGTCAGTGACAAGTAAGCTGCAGCTGGTGGCCAGCTTGGTAGCAGCAGCACAGTTCAAGTGTCACCGTCTCCCATCAGCCCCAGACGGGACCATCGAGTTGCAGGAAAGCAAGCTCAGGGCTCCCACTGATTCTGCGTTATGGTGAGCCATAGGCTTATTTCACTTATAGTACAGTGTAATCATAATAGATATGAAATACACTATAAATGGGGCAGTGCCTGTGGCTCAAAGGAGTAGGGCACCAGCCCCTTATACCAGAGGTGGTGGGTTCAAACCCGGCCCTGGCCAAAAACTGCAAAAAAAAAAAAAAAAAAGTACCCTACAAATGTAACCCACTTGGGTCATCCTGAAGCGATAACCCCCTACTGTCTCCTGTGAAACCAATCCCTGTTGCCAGAAAGGTGAGTGACCCCTGGTGTATATGGGCCACGCCACCACAGTTGAAATCCAGATTTCTAGGGACTGAATACACACGGCCCAGTTTTGCTGAGATGCTCAACCTTGTATAAAACCAACCTAACCAGGAGATGAAAATACCCTTGTGTGACCCCCGAGTTTACTACTTTAACTCTGAGGCTAAGGGGCCAGGTGTCTGGGAGCACAAACACTCCAAAGCAACATTTCTCAAGCTTGGGTGTTTTGTACAGATCACTGGAGAGTTCACTACAAGATAGATTCCATACACTTGGTGGTGGGTGGGGGCCTGAGAGTGCATTTCTGACAGGTTTGCAGCTGACACCAAGGGTTATGGTTTGTTCAACCAAGCAGCAAAGCACTAGCTGGTCTTCATTTGTAGGAAGAGAAAAAATTACGGCACAGATCCACTTTTCTCCAAATAAATTTGGCCATGACTATTATAGGAAAATTGTATCATAGGACTAATACACCAATGCTGTCTAACGGAGGGTGAGCCCACTCACAGCAAACCACAGGTGTTTATGCAGATGTTCCAACTGTTTTTCCATGTATTCAAAGACCCGTACCCGCCACACACAACATATTATTTGTAATACTGTATCTTCCAATGAATAATGATTAAAAAAAAAAACAAAACTGAAATGACTGTTTCTAAAAAATTCTAAGACAGAATCTTTTCAGCCTTTGAGTTTGAAAAGACAGCAGAGCAATTGTCATCGCAATTTTCTTCAACATCATTTTATTTGAACATTTTCATGATGAAGCATGTTGCATCCACCAGAGAAGTTCTGGGCCCCTACAGCGTACCCAGCACCCGCAGTTAATGACAAGGGAGAGGGCGTTCTGCTGGAGCTTCAACACATAAACACATCTGGGCCCATTTTTATTTTGCCCCCACCCTTATTAAGTGGCTGTCTTTGTAGGTATAGATTTTCTGAGGCATAAAGAAAGAAGGAAAGATGATGTACAGACAGAGAGAGAATCAGGCGTAATTCACCCATGCTGGGAAGATAAGCCATTTTCTATCATGGGGCTATAAATAGATACAGATGTACTATATATTGATATCTATACATATTGATACATATAAGTATATACAGATATCTATCTCAATTGATAGATATAAATACATCTATTAACAGATATATTCAAATATCTATAGATATTAATAGCTATAAATATATCTACTGACAGACATAAATATATGTGAATATCTATAGAGAGATGTTTGTATGTATTTATATTGGTCAATGGATATTTGACATGAATATATACAATATTTGATATAAGTAGATACCATATATGTGTGCTAGAAAGTCATAGCAAATATAAATACAATATTTATCTCAAATAGTATATTTGATACAAATATATACAAATGTTACTGATATTAATAGCTATAAATATAAATATCTACATCCATAGAAACTGACATACATAAATATATGCAGGTATCTATAGCTATAAGTATGTATAGATTTCAAAGGCTATAAATATATCCATAGATATTGAGGGATATAAATACATACACATATCTATAGATATTAATGGCTATAAATATAAATATCTATAAATATTGAAACATATACATGTATCTATCACTGTCTATCAGTATCAATAGATACAAATATTGGCGAGCTGCAGATATGTAAATCTATATAGTTATATTTATCTACATATAAACTATATAGATGTATTTATCTCTCCGTAAATCTCTCTATAGATCAATAATTCTAAGGCTCCAATTAACTTGGACAGTGAAAGATTTATGTATGTTCTCATAATTTTAAAACGTAGTACATGTTGTGATTTGTCTAAGCGATGCAGAGATTCCAAAAGGTTTTCATTATATACCTGAGGCGAGAACACTAGTAAAGTCATTGCAAAATCTCACTTAAAAATGAGCTCTATTTTGGGCCTCTTATTTGAGATTCAATATCGTTGGTTTTCTCACAAAAGCCACAGTTAATGGATTCCTCATCATCAAGGAATGTAGTGAAACTTTGGAGCTAGAATACTTTTTAAAAATCAGGGCCATTTAAAAGTCATTTAGGTTAAGCATGCCCCGTGATGAACTAATAACTGGGGCCAAAATTTAAAATAATCTCATGGAAAGACCTGTTCAGGGGACATGTGTGCCATAATTAGTGGTGTGTTTGGGGTCTGGAATAACAGAAGTCTGGACAAAGGATGCTAGACCAGGAACAGACTATTGCCGGCAAGGGTTATCCCAACCCTCAGATGCAAAACTGGAATTAGGGGAATGTAAAACCTTCTTACAGGAAAATACAAGCGTTCTTTTCTTACAGTGTTCTTGATCTTATAGGACATGGTGCCTAATACCTGATAGGATTTAAAAAAAGACCACCTTGGCTTGGCACCTGTGGCTCAAGCAGCTAAGGCACCAGCCACATACACCTGAGCTCCAGCCCAGCCCACCAAACAACAATGGTGGCTGCAACAACAAAAAAAATAGCCGGGCATTGTGGTGGGTGCCTGTAGTCCCAGCTACTTGGGAGGCAGAGGCAAGAGAATTGCTTGAGCCCAGGAGTTGCAGATTGCTGTGAGCTGTGATGCCACCGCACTCTACCAAGGGTGATAGCTTAAGAGTCAGTCTTCTTTTTTTAAAAAAAAAAAGGGCGATGCCTGTGGCTCAAAGGGGTAGGGCACCAGCCCCATATGCCGGAGGTGGTAGGTTCAAACCCAGCCCCTGCCAAAAACTGCAAATAAATAAATAAAAAATAAAAAAGAGTTTGAAAAGTCTGTTCATCTGAACATTTGGACATTTATTTGAAATTTGTGATAAATGAACACCAAATTGTCTGCAGTTTACTTCGCATCGTTGAAAGGAAAAGTTTTACTTTGCAGCTTTGGAGTTTAAAATAAAGGAGAAAAAAATTTCATAAATTTTAAGTTTGACAATATTCTTAAGGCCTTTAGGATATTCCTCTTATTTGATAATCTATGGTGTTAATTATCTTTTATTTTAACTTAGTCTTTATATCTAGTTTGGCAATAACACCACTTAAGTATTTTCTAATAAACTGAGTATGTTATTTACCCTAGTTATCGGAGTTGTATGAAACGTACGTGGGTCACTACAAAAGTTTTGAGATAGACTGTGTTACGGTTCATTATTTCCCTCCCAAAGAGACACTGTTGCCAGCATCCTCTCCAACTCACCTGTGCAACATTCAACCCGCTCTGCTTATCAGAGAAGGCTTCATTTATTTTCTTCCACGCAGAGTTTATGTTTCTTGATTTTTGTGTGTCTCAAAACTTTCAAAATGACCCCTGTGTGTGTGTGTGCGTGTAGACAGATGGGTATAATGAAAAGGCTTCTGTTTCTCCTATTCCTTCTCAAATGTATTCACTATCATGCTTTTCAAGGGGCCTCATATAATTTTGACCACCCAAGACGTTTGTCACCACACATTGCTGAGATTTTTCCTAAGACTCTGTGTACAGTGGCGAATGAAGTCATGAATCAAGTTACAGAGAAATAAAGTGAGACACTTGTTCCGATCAGAGGACTTGCTAAGTACAAACAGCTCAGAATTAGCTGTGTGAGGGCAAAGACCAAGTCTTTTTATATCCAGCCTTGCTATTCTGCAGAGTTCTTGGAATAAGCCACAGTTCTCAGATTCATGCTGATTGAATAAGCAAATAAAAACAGCCATCCGCAAACTACTTAAAAATGACCCTACCTCAGCCCTCCTATTTCTAAATTTATCTTACTTTTACTTTTCGTCCTTCCACAATAAAACTATGATTACGGGTTTTACCTTCCGCATAATGATCCCAGTCGTGAATCTATCTAAAACATTTAGCTGAAGGCTGGCCATGATTTACTGATTCTGAAATGCAATGGGCTTTTTTATTTTAATGACTAAAATCAATGCAGACCTTCACGCTCCTGACTCCAGCCCACTCCTTCTGGAGCGAAATCTCCTCCCTTAAATCCTCCACCGCACTTTCTCTTACCAGTGTCTTTCTGCAAATGGTAGAATGCACCATTTCAGCTGGCTACCTAGACCAGTGACTTTCAACCTGTTATCTCAGGGCACACTTGAACCTGTACTTAAACTTCCACGGCACACTTAAATTATGTTGATTCAAAAAAAGGAAAAAAAAAATCATACTTACCGGGCTTTGAACGTCTTTCCAACATAATTTATTAATGATCTTCAGAAATTTTCTCGGCACTCCTAAGGTCTTCTGGGACACAGCAGTAGGCCACAGCACATGGGTTGAAAATCAGAGCTCTAGACTCTAACCAGTCTTGTTTCCCCCAAAGAGAGACTTGGCTCCTCCTTTTCAGCCTATGTTTTATGCCAAAATTTTACGTGTCCTGTCCATTGATTTGCTCTCAGATCTACTGAGGTCAAATCTCACCTTCCCAAAGGTTGAAGCTCAGGGAGCTGTTTGCATTTACCAAGAAATAACCCAACAGTGTCTAAACCTGAATCCGGGCATTGACCTCCAGGAGCGTATTTTTTTTTTTTTTTTTTAACTACAAGTGTTGCCTTTCTGTATCTTGAAATTCTAAAGCCTCTGCCTATTCCTCATCTATTTCTCTTTTCCAGACTTTATTCACGTGAGATAATTTCCCAGTCTGGTTCTTCAATTTCTCATGAAGATCTTGTTCATCTAAGAAAAACGTTCTGATCATCTCAACAAGGTTATTATCCCTCTTATATGCTTCAGAGATGGCACAGGTCGTATGTTGAGCTGGAATTTAACGATTAAAAAGTCTCTTTATTCTATCTATCCATCTATCTATCCATCTGTCTTATCAATCTATCTATCCATCCATCTCATCTCATCTATCTATCTATCTATCTATCTATCTATCTATCTATCTATCCATCTATCTCATCTATCTATCTATCTATCTGTCTATCTATTTATCCATCCATCCATCGTCTATCTATCTATCCATCCATCCATTTATCTCATCTATCTATCTTTCTATCTATCTATCCATCTATCCATCCATCCATCCATCCATCCATCTCATCCATCCATCCATCGTCTATCTATCCATCCATCCATCCATCCATCCATCCATCCATCCATCCATCCATCTCATCTATCTGTCTGTATATCTATCTATCTATCTATCTATCTATCTATCTATCTATCTATCTATCTATCTATCTAATAATCTATCTATCCATCCATCCATCCATCCATCTATCAGCTTGGTGGCTTAAGCCTGTAATCTAGCACTCCGGGAGGCCGAGGCAGGTGGATTGCTTTAGCTCATGAGTTTGAGTCTATCTATTTTTGAGACAGAGTCTCACTTTGTTACCCTTGGTGGAGTGTGGTGGGATCATAGTTATAGCAACCTCAAACTGCTTGGCTCAAGCGATCCTCTTGTCTCAGCCTCCCAAGTAGCTGGGACTACCGGCACCTACCACCCACACCTGAATAGTTTTTCTATTTTTAGTAGAGATGGGGTCTTGCTCTTGATTAGGATGGTCTCAGTCTCCTGAGCTCAAGCTATCCACCCACATTAGCCTCCTAGAGTTCTGGGATTACAGGTGTGAACCAACTCCCCTGGCCTGAAGAGTCTCTTTACAAACACCTGCTATAACATCCCACCAAATGCCTTCCCTCTTCCCACCAATCATCCTCCCCCTTCACCTCCCCCACCCTCCTCACCCCTCCCCCTTGTTAGACTGTATTTGTGTTTTATTATTTGCATGAGTGTGCAAGTGTTTATATATTGGTTTCGTAATAGTGTTGAGTTTACTGGATCCGTTTTTTTCCCATTCTCGAAATGCCTTATTAAGAAGAATGTGTTCCAGTTCCATCCAGGTAAACATTAAAGATGTAAAGTCTCCATCTTTTTATGACACAATAGCACGCCATGGTGTACACACATTTGTTAATCCATTCATGGGGTGATGGGCATTCGGGCTGCTTCTGTGATTTGACAATCATGAATTGGGCTGCAATAAACATTCTTGTGCAAATGTCCATGCGGTAAAATGATTTTTATTCTTCTGGATAGATCCCTACCAATGGAATTGTGTGATCCTATGGAAGGTCAACTTTTAGTTGTTTGAGGATTCTCCATACTTCTTTCTGTACAGGTTGTATTAGTTTGCAGTCCCACTAGCAGTGTACAACCCACTGTGCACAATACAAGGGTATATTTCAAACTAACTAAGGGTACATTTTAAATGTCTTACCACAAAAAATAAGCAAGTTGGGGGGGGGGGCGATAGCTCTGTTAATCAGTTTCATTTAAGCCTTCCACATTGTATAGCAAGTCATCAATCACATTCTACCCATAAATGTGTACAATTATGATTTTAATTAAAAATTAATAAAAAGATAAAATAAAATACAAACACCTTTGATATTATGTATATTTATAGTCAAACAATTACTAATTAATAAAATAATGACTATTGCACGGATAATTTATTGTTCTGCCTACAGACATTTCTATTTTGCTTTCACGGTTGTTTTCCAGTCAATATGAATTAACATTGAACAACAGTGGATGGGACTTCACTGATACCATATTGAGGGCTGTAAATGTCAGCTTCTGCAGAGGAAGAACGTAATCTCAGAATGTAGTTGGCAGAGACGATAATAGGAAAACACCACAGAGTGTTAGCGGTCGCCAAACTTGCAGATTATTTCCCACTCTCTACCCAGTTCTCATATACGGAAACCCCACCTCCTGGGTCCTTCTCAGAACCCTACTGTCCGGTATCTTTTTATGACATTGCCCCCATTTCTTACCGTAATTAGATGGTAAATAAAAGCATGAAAATGCTCCTGTTCAGGGTGTCTCAAAAGCTAGCAGATGGCCGTTTTGCTTTATGGCTGAGTAGTACTCCACCATATGTATATCTCCCACGGGTATCCTGGATCTGAAACACCGCAGCCCCTTCACCTATATTGCGATCTGCCCTCCCAACCATTTCGGACAGGGGTGTGTAGCTAGCCTCCTTTCTCAATCCTGTCCTTTGGGGAGGGATCCTGGATTAGGAAAAGTTATACACTGATGCAATTTTACATTGATTTTTTTTCTTCAAGCGATGATTCTGTCTGGCTAAGATTCTTTTTATAAAAACACATCCTTTTTTTAATTATTAGAACCATGTCAGGGCAGCACTGTGGCTCAAAGGAGTAGGACACCGGCCCCATATGCTGGAGGTGGCAGGTTCAAACCCAGTTCTAGCCAAAAACCTGCAAAAAAACCCCATCTCAAAACATTAAAGGGGATATGAATATTTTTGTTATAAGGGTAGTTTTTATAATGCTTAATAGGGTCATTCAAATAGAAATGCAAACATAGTAGCCGGGTGTTTCCTGAGCCACACATTTCAGGGAAGATAATTGCTCCCCCATCGAGCCACCTGCAAACCAGGCTAAGCACTCAGCTTGTCCACACATCCAAAGTCTCCCTCCCAAGTTCCATTTATTTCACACTTACCAATGACTTCTCCCCATACTAATTTCTTTTCCCTTCCTTCCTTCCCTTCCATCTTTTTCTTTGTCTGCCTGTCTCTTCTGGCTATCTTTTTTTTTTTTTTTTTTTGAGACAGTCTCAATGTGCCTCCCTGGGTAGAGTGCTGTGATGTCACAGCTCATAGCAACCTCCAACTCTTGGGCTTAAGCGATTCTCTTGCCTCAACCTCCCAAGTAGCTGGGACTATAGGTGCCTGCCACAACGCTGGGCTATTTTTTGGTTGTAGTTGTCATTATTGTTTGGCAGGCCCCAGCTGGGTTCAAACCCGCTAGCTCTAGGGTATGTGGCCAGCACCCTAGCCGCTGAGCTACAGGCGCTGAACTGCTAGGGCAGTCGTTCTCAACCTTCCTAATGCTGCGGCCCCTTAATACAGTTCCTGTGGGTCGCGACTCACAGGTTGAGAGCCTCTACTCGAGGGCATTCATTCTTCCATTGGTATCAGAAATATTCACTTTGCAAGATTTTCTCCAACTCACTCTTCATGTTAGCACCAGAGCAATTTTTTAAAAAATATAAGTCTGAGTATTTCTTCTCTACCAACTGCTCATGATATGACTGAGTTCTCCATCTGCTCATAGAATAAATCCCACCTTTTAAACTTGGCAGTCAAACCCCTTCCTAATTAGGTCGCTGAACCTTTCTTCACCATCTTCCTTTCAAACCCTAGGCCTGGCCACGCCAAGCCCTCCTTGTTTCCAGTATGCATTATAGCTGCTGTACCTTTATGCAGGCCGCTCCCAAGCAGGTTTGCATCCCCTTGTTTCCCTGATGTGAGCACTCTTCCTCTCAGAACCCATCACTGAGGCTGGGGCCCCTGTGAACTCAGATATAGGACTTTTGCATACCTTCTTGCAATCATAGTTCTTCCTCATGCTGTTGGGTACCTTCTGCTCCAGACTATGCTTTCTCAAAAATAAAACAGATGTGTTTTACTTACAGATGCATCATCAGTGTTTGTGACTGCACCAGGGGCAAAAAAAAAAAAAAAAAAAAAACTTGATTAATTTATAAATGTATCAATTAATTTATACATTCTTGGCCAAGACAATAACTTTGTAGCTTACTATAAATTGTGCTCAAGTTGAAGTTCTGCTTTTAAACTTCAATGTAGAATATAAATATATATGTCTGTGTATATCAATACCTACAAGTCTGTATGGCACTGATGTGAGGGATCAGCTATGTATTTATTAACAATGCTATTACATTAGTGCAACTTTGCTCTCTATACAGTAACAGAAGAAGGATATATATCTGTTTCTGGCAACACATATACATCTATGTATCGGTAAATCTTTTTCTGTTGCTACAGACAGAGGTATGCATGCCTCTGTTTAACAGATTCACAGAATATCATTGACTTTACATAAGGCCAAGTTAGGAAGGGTGGAGCTTTTACCTAAAACCTGGTGTTCTGATTCTGCACTTCACAGAACTGTTGAATGTTTCCAAGAGGAAACTCTACTCCCATCATTGTCTCAAATCTTTACAGAGGGCCTAACGCTCAAATTTAATCCCTAAAGCAGAAGAAATTAGGACAGGGTCCAGTGTGTTAAGAACATTATCTTTTTCCTTCTATCAACAATTTAAAGAACCATAAAATACCTTTTTTTTTTAATTGTTAAATCATAGCTGTGTACATTAGTGCAATCAAGGGGTACAATGTGCTGCTTTCATATACAATCTGAAATATTCTTATCAAACTGTTCAACGTAGCCTTCATGGCATTTTCTTAGTTATTGTATGTAAACATTTGTATTCTGCCTTTAGTAAGTTTCACCTGTACCCATTCTAAGATGCACAGTAGGTGTGGCCCCACCCATTACCCTCCCTCCACCCAACCTCCCCCTCCCTTCCCCTTCCTTGGCCCTTTCCTCATAGTCTTGCACTATAGTTGGGTTATAGTCTTCATGTGAAAGCTATAATTTAGCTTCATAGTAGGGCTGAGTACATTGGATACTTTTCCTTCCCTTCCTGAGATACTTTGCTAAGAAGAGTATGTTCCAGCTCCATCCATGTAAACATGAAAGATGTAAAGTTCCATCTTTCTTTAAGGCTGCATAATATTCCATGGTGTACATGTACCACAATTTGCTAGTCCATTCGTGGGTGGATGGGCACTTGGGCTTCTTCCATGACTTAGCAATTATGAATTGGGCTGCAATAAACATTCTGGTACAGATGTCTTTGTTATATTGTGATTTTTGGTCTTCTGGGTACATAAAATACTTTTAAGAAAAGGCTAACATTTCTTTAGTCTTCCTTGGATGCCAAGGCCTACATTAACTCCACTAATTATCACAACAATATCACCAAGCAGATTAGTTTTAT